>BFEA01000160.1:2699706-2723729 GCA_003427395.1 Chara braunii | reverse complement strand
TATGTTCAACCAGAGAAAGTTTCACAGCTTTGTCACAGAAGTTACGGAGCCTACCTCACTAGGAGTTGGGCTGGTATAAGCGGACCCAACTCACATTGTTCTGTGTACCTTTTCTGTTGAAATATAATCTCCTGATCAGTATCTCGTTAATCCTCATCAAGCAGAAACTTTGCGATCAAGTAAGCTGTTCTTCTCAGTTGTTGCTTCTTTCCCTTGAGGCTCATCACTTAAATGCAATACTCATGGTGATAAAAAAACTTCACGTCTGCAAGGTTTTTATAAAGTTCACATAGTTTTCACCCACGTTTTCTGAACCCTCGGCTCATTCGCACAATCTTAGACAGGTGAGACAAATAACTCATGTATGTTCCAATAGTCTCTAATTTGCGAGTTTGTATGAGACGCTCCGGAGTGGCAACGTGACCGCACAAAAGTATTACCAGTAGGTGTATACATTTGCACGCTAATCTTCTTGCACTAACACTCGTGCGATTGTGGGCCAATGATATGGTGTAGGTAAGTCTACTCAAATACACGCAGACTCGATCATGCAAGTACATATAAACCGGTAAAGTCTACGTCCGTACGATGACATTAAAGAAAAAATAAAGCCAGGGACTAACAGTATTTGTGATCCTTTTCCCCGCCAAACTCATACACACAAAGAGGGAAAGGGTTGAGCAAGCCAGGTCAGGATGTATGCCCTTATCTGTTTATTCAATCGTCATATTAACCCAAACATCGAAAGCCCAGTTCAGTGATTCTTGCTCCGAGTTTAGTAAGGCCCGCGAATGAGCTAAACTCTCATGATTGAAGTCTCTAATTCATGTGACCCTCTCGTGCGCGATGATCTCGCGAGGGTCAGCCAGAAAGATCCACACCATATTCCCCGCTCTTCGGGCACTGACTCAGACGCCAAAAACTTATCATCACGCCCTAGATAAGCAAAGAGCGGAAACCAGTCGCTGTCGATTTTGAATCAGAGGAGGAAAGGAAAGATCCCCGTCGACTCTTATTTTCTGATTTCATACAATGTTCCCCTTAATGAAAATGACAATCACGAACACACAAACTTTCGCGAGAGTTCTCTCTGCGAGAACGCTCTCCTCCTCTACAGTTATTATTAGCATTACCGTGACTGCTCTCCCATTCAAGCCTTACCAAGAAGAGAGAGACGATGACTAATTTGTGACTCAGAGAGTAACACAATGTAACGAACAGTGTGGACAAAGTAGCCAATCCCACTCCGGAGTGGATGATATCCACAATAATCTGCTTGTATGTACTTCGCGTGAGGCTCACCAGGTGACAGTCCCCAACCGCTTCAAACGTTCTGGTGACACCTGAATGAGCGAGACGACAAATTATTTGAAGCGCCACGTTGAGGGTGACGCACTAATTCTTGCCTGTAGCCTGCCGCCCGTCCATCACATAGCCTCAGAACGCCTGGCTAGTTCCAAAAAGAAAATAACTTAGTTGTCAAGACTCAGTGAAGAGATCGTTGTGTCACCCCGCCAAGTGCCATGCGTGCTCCGACCAGGCGGCGTTGACGTCAACTGAGACTGCCATGCACTTCGCTAAGATCTCTTCCACTCTCTCTCACATGCCTTCTTCCCTAACCAGTTGCCACGGCATGAAGACTCTCCGCAGCTCAGCAGAGATAAAGATACCGCGCTCGTCCTGGAAACAGCAGACGGCGTCAGCGGTGCCTAACAAACTCGTGTTTCCCTTGCAATCCTTCTGCACGCACGCTGTCGCGCTTCCTCCCCTTCGCATGCAGCCCATGAGCTCACAACACTACTCTTTCTTGCTTGCAATAGGACGTCAACTCTCGTCACCCATGCTTACAACGTCTTTCTCGCGCTTATTCCCGCTGCAACTCAATCTCTGCTCATCTGTAACCGCCTCGCGCGTTTGCCCTCTTTTGGTCTGTTCTTTCTTCCTCTCGTTTACCTCTCTTCACACACAAACACTTGGCTCTACCCTTGGTTATTCTCTCGCGCTCCCTTTTCATCAAAGTGCGCCGCTCTGGCTTGCACACGTGCTGACTTCTCAGCACCCTCCTTATCGACCCCGCTATTTTTTTCACACTCTACGCGTGTCTTTTTCCCCTGTTTTGCTTCTCACCCGTCCCGCGGCCTTTGGGCGTTAGTTGTCGAGAGCTGGCCTCGGGTCCCGCTTCTACCGGCTTCGCGGCTCGGTGATGCCTCTAGATCTCGCCTGGTTTGTTCCAGGACCTGAGGTCCGTTTCCCGATCTCCTGCTTCACTCATCTCACTCTCCCCGCCTGAGTCCCTGTCTTGGTGGGCCTGCTCCAGGTCTGCCGTGTCCATCGAAGTTTCTGTCTCTTGGTAAGTTACCGTTATCCGTAGTCTCGCTGTCACACCGTCCCTCCTACAGCGTCTCTCCGCTCGATCTCTCGCCTCTGTAATCGCGTCTTGCAGCTTTCAATCGGTCCGTATCTCCACCTCTTTTGCTCCCTCCACGTTGATCTTCAGTAGCACCTCGTCTCCACCGTCGTAATTGAGTATAATGATGATCCAGGGCCCTTCCCCGGACACGGGTTTCCAGCGGGCCTGGTGATACCAATACCCAAGCCTACAGCCATGCAGTGCCATGGCTAGACCGTACCCAATGGCCTCAACGAAGTGCCAGGTCACTAACAAAGTGATGCTCGACGGAAAGCCCAAGCCAGTGCCTCCTTCTTCCCTCAATAGCCAGGGTCAACGCTCAGTTTGCATGCCCAGCTTGCAAGGACGCCGATCAGGCTAAGCTCGAATACCGTCCAGAATCAGCAACTCAGCGTATTACCGCTACTCACATTCGCAGAGCGGCAATGCCCTCTTCACCCATCCTTTTTAGAAACCCAAGATCAACCCCTGTCTTATAGAACTCAGAGGGGACCGAATCCCCATGTCCCGGCGGGAAATAAACAAAATTTTCAGAATCACTTCCCTTTTTCCTTTCCTTTAATTTTTGTAATTATAAAAAAAAAGACTAAAAGTAGTAACGAAAACAGAGCCAGTACCCCAATGGTCGTAGGCCCTGTCACCATAGACAAGACAACCGAGCTTAGCACGTTGGTCCCATAACGGGATACCATCTGACAAACCCTCTGCTCTAAAAGGGAAACACCAGACTACAACTACCGGGTGCCCATGTCCGATGGCAAGGAGGGGGTTTATGACCCTCTATAGGGGGTGATATTCCTCCTACCAACGTGGCCACGGGTGCTCCTCTTTTGAGGTCCCACAGCTCGACACTCAGCAGAACAGGCTCGGTGCATGTTGTATGTGAGGGATCGGCCGACTTAGGCCGTACAACATAACTCAAGCCCGGATTTCCAACCATTGGCTTTCCTACGAAATGACAGGCTGCAAGGTAAACTGAATCTGACAATCGAACGAAAAGGAAAACAAAATAATAATATCATTAAACTATAATAATAATAATAATAATAAATGCAGAAAGGAACGGACGGCGTTTCAAAATCTCTCCGCGCAGCAGCCTCGACCGAGCTGTACCCTGCGTTCACGTACAAATCTAAAACCCAACTTTCGCCCTCATCCCTTTTTTTTTTTTTTCACACACCCACCTTTCTAGACCCCACTGTATCTGTCCTCTAATGCAGCTACAGGGGTCTTACCGCGCGGAGCTTAGATGCGCAGACCCGATATAGGTGATCTACGAAGGGTTGGGCCTGCCTAGGCCACAACACCACCGCCTGAACTCGAAACCCGAACCGTCGGTCTCCCTACAAAGTGACGGGACCCATGAAAAAGGAAAATCCTCGCCTCAAAAGTGGTAAGTCAGTAATAATAATTGTAACAACAATAATAATAGTAATAATAAAGTAAAGAGAAAAACTCAACGGTATAGTGACCCGATATCACTATATTATCCCAGATTAAAGCAAGGGTCACGATCTAAGTGCAGTTCCGACGCTCAGCTTTCCTTTTTACCCCTGCACATTTTATTTTCTTTTATCCCTTTATCAACCTTTTTCTTTTTGACAATGACATGTCCTATGTGCCTATCCCATAACCCTGTACAGGGGCGCTTGGCGCGCAATTGAAAAGACCGAGCCAGTCTTCTCACCTCCACGTCCCAGGGCGAACCCGGCGGCTACCACGACCACAGGCCGGCTCTGCTGTACAGCAGGGCGCCGAGCCTGCGTGGACCAATGGAAGTCATGTGGCGCACCCCTTTTGCTGAGGGCTACGCCACCGGGACGTGTCCACGCCGAGAAACGGTCCAGGTACCAGAGCAGGAAACAAGTACTATGCAGGGACTTGGTACACAGGAGGGTCGGGACACCGTGCCCTCCGACATAATACCAAACCCCCACCCAGCGTCCCCGCTGGGTCGGAACGAGCTTAGTTTTGTTATAAAATAGTGCAACCCAATATGTTCTCGGTCATTTCCATTGTGGCTTGAGGCGATTTCCGCACTACCATTTTTGCGCTGGCTGATCCTTCACCTTTCTCATAGCGCTCGTACTTCTTTGAGCGCACCTTCCTTCTTTGCGCTCACCTTTCTTCTCTGCGTTCACCTCCTCCTCGAGTGTTCGTCCTCACTCTCCGCACTAGCCATCTCTCTTTGCGCTAGGTTTCTTTCTCTGCGCTAACCTTTTCTCTTAGTGTTAGCCCTCTCTTCTGGTGCTAACTTTCTTTTCTCAACTCTAGTGCTGTAATCTCTTGTATTCATCTTAGCCATCTTCTTCTTCCCCCTTTTACAGTTTCTCTGCTCTTAGTGTAAATCCAACTCACTCTTTTTTGGCTATAACCCTTAGCACTATTCCCCGTTTCTTGTCTCTATCTTAATTGATCTCTCACCTTTCGTCATGCCTGAAGCGTGTCGTGGACAGGGTAGAGGAAGAGGAGGTAGGACAGGGAAGGCTAAGGAGGAACCGCCAGCTAGGGCAAGGCGCGGTTATAGTTGAGAGGAGGAAGAAGAGGAAGAGCCAAGAGGCTATGCGCATCTGAGGCCTTATCAGCGTTATCCACTAATAGGATGGTACGAGAAGACTCCATCCCCTGATAGGATGAAGTACCTCCGAAAAAAAATTGATGCTCGCTACAGCACACCCAATGCTTCTTCTCCCCCTTATATCCCTAGAGCTCCTTCCACCCCTGTCGTGAGCAAGACCATAGTGCCAACTCCAGCTTCCTCTGTCCCATGTGTTGTCTCACCTCCTCATCACCCTAGTCATTGCATTCTCTTTAGTATCTTCTTTCTTCTCTTCCTCTTTCAGATTGAACTCATGACCATTTTCTATGTCTTATATAAGCATGATTTCTTCTCAGCCTTCCGAGTCAGCTTTCGGCTCATAAAATCTTCTGTTCATTGTCCACTTGATAACATCCCAGGCCTGAGAGTTTGGCTTCCTTAAGACCAGGGATGTAGGTTCCTCGTGAACAAGGCCGCCTGTCGGCCACCAAATAAAATTTCAAGAAGGATTTTGTCTGCGTGTTTGACTTGTTCAACTGCCGGTCTTTCGCATGAAGGTTACCTTAGCTCTTGATCAGACATCTATGCCAGGAATGACCCCAGTAACGAGGATACCCACTCTGTCTGCCATGCTGAAAATAGGGCATACCAAACCCTCTTTTCTGTTCTCTGGCCTGAATGGAATGCCTTGTTTTCTTTCTCTGGTCTGAGTGAGACGTCTCCTTACAAATAAAAGAGAGGGGATACCAAGCCCTTTTTCTTTCCTCTGGTCTGGGAACTTCAGACAAGTATTTGTATACCTACAAAACAACGAGTCCCATAGACAATAACCATGCCCTGCAAGCAGACCCTCTGACAACCAGCAGTCAAACATTAACAATTAAAATAAAACCCATAAATAAAATAATAAATAACAAATAACAATTAATATATAACAACTCTTCATACCCAGGATTTATTGATTGCCTTGGTTTCGGCCTACCACTGGCCAGGAATGTCAGACGTCCCGTCAGTCTGACATACCCCATTCGGCCCGCCTCAGGCCAGGACTAGTCAGACCATTTATCTTGACAACCCCTTTGACCTGCCTCCAGGTCAGGACCAATCATACCCACTACTTGAGTATGACAGCCCTTTGGCACTCTCGCCAGGACACCCAGACTATTGCGGGTCTGGACATCCTATGACAGCAGACGTCCCGTCAGTCAAACTGTCCCGAATCCGGATTTGACCACTGCGGTCAGGGACCGTCTCACCTACCAGTTTTTTGCCAAGGGCGCTGGCTGCCCCGCCCAGATTTTCGAGTGTAGGACCCGGTCTAACTACAACTCAAGGCTCTGGCTAACCTTACTGGATTGCATCCTCTTACTGCGGTAGGGTTCCAGCTGACCCCTTCCAACCTCACGGGCCAGGCCCCCGGAGCTGTAGCCTCAGTCAGACTGCGGAATTCGACACTCGCGTCGGGGAGCTGTTGACCCCACCAGATTGCAACCTACTGCGGTAAGGCTCTGGCTGACCCCGACAATCAACAACATCTGAGGTTAATGACGATAACAGCAAGCACAAACAGTCAGACAAGCATACAATTCCCCACAAGCAGACTGCCCATGCACCAATAACAGGACAAACATTTCTCAAGAGACGTCCCCTCGGTCTCACGAGGCACTGAACAAAAACATGCTAGCCAACACTAAGAGTTCGCAAGAAACCTCCCTTCAGCCTCAAGCAAAGAACTTAGTGCTAGCCCCAGAGAGGTCCCTTCCCTCAACTGGGATTTCTTTTCCAAGAGACATCCCGTCAGTCTCAAGGAAACACTGAAACACTGATCTCATAGAGGTCCCTTCCCTCATTTGAGTGAAGACAGACCCTTAGCCAAGCATTCTCAGTCAAGTAAAGCTGAACTTCTTTATGCCTGCCCTCGTCTGAATCTCTTGGATGGATAACTTAGTCAGAGACACGAAGTCCTTCTGCTGATAACTTTCAATCAGACAAAACTGAACTTCTTTATGCCCATCATGCTCTCTCTTTGTCATAAGAATAATACTTCTTATATCATTTGATGTGCCACAACCATGAGTTTTTTAGATTTTGACACTGTGTCAATGCTCCCAGAACTGTACTCACATTTACTCCCCACTTTCAGGATTTGACACTCATGGAACGACTGCAGCGCTGCATCAAAGATATAGTCTCATTAACTTAGTTACTTGCTGAAATAGATAATGAAATGACTTGTTGAAAACTGGAATATTGAAACTGAGATGCTGAAACTAAAGTACTGAAACTGAAATACTGAAACTGAAATGCTGAATTGACTATGATCGACTATGCACGAATGATCACAGCCTCTTGAAAATTTCAATCTCGTTGTCTCATTGTCTCATTGTCACACTGTTTCTTTTCTCTTAATTCTCTGGAACTGTTCTCTTACTTAGATGACTGACCCCTCTTCCCTCTCCTTGAGGTTACCGTAGGAATCAGATCCGGATCCCTAAATATGAACTTACGAAGTCTGGAGCCTGATACCATGTCATGGTCCCTGGATCCATCCATGCCTTCTGCCTCTCCTGTGATTCTGTAAGGACCAGGCCATCTGGGCTCCTACCTTTTAGTCCATTGTGTCTCAAGAGAACTGTCAAACAGAACAACAACATCCCCAATCTTCAATTTCTCTTTTCTTGTATACATTTTCTTGTTCTATCTTTCTTGATCTGATAGCCTGTTGGATGCCATCCTCTCTGCAACTTCCATCACTGCCTGATCAACTTCTGATATTTGCCTCATTCTAATCTGAAGAAACTCTGAGATAGAATAGTCTCTGTCACTTTCTTGACTTGACCACGTCTTGACAATACTCTCAATAGGCAATGTAGCATATCGACGGTACCACAGAGTAAATGGTGCGTAACCAGTAGTTCTCTTGACCGTAATGTTATCAGCGTACACAACAGCTCTTAAAACTTTCGGCCAGTTACTGAGATTTCCCTCATACCACTTGGCCAGTGAATCTTTCAAAGTTCTGTGACCTCTTTCAACAGCTGCATTAGCTTGAGGGTGATAAGTAGTCACATACCGAATTCTGACACTCAATCTGAGTGTGGTTCTTCTGACAATTTTATTTTTGAACTCTGATCCTCTGTCTGAAACAAATTATCTGATAAAAATATATCTAAGATAGACTTCTTCTATCTAGTCAGCCACCTGTTCGGTTGTCTTCCTTTTCAGAGCTTTTGCCTCAACGTACCTAGAAAAATTATCTCTCATGTTTAATATGTATCTCATCCCGCCCTTGTCTGGAGGCATAGTGATGAGATCCAGATTAACTCTGCTACCTGGCTCTACCAGGATTGTAGGGAATAGGGGTTCGATCATTCTTGTGGTAGACCTCTTCTGATATAACACACATGATTTACAGTATATGAAAATCATGTCTCTCATACCAGGCCAGAAGTAGAGTTAGACAGTCTTGGAGTAGGTTGCCTCAGCAGCCCTGTGGCCACCAGCAACCCCCTCATGCAGGGGCAACAATTATCTCTAACTGCCTTTCTCTACCACAGACCACCCTTAGTGGAGGTAGGTCTCCCTTACCATCCACAAAGAGATGTCCTCTCTTTAGTCTGAATTTCTTCCTTAAGTTCTTACAATAATATTCTTTTAGCTGCTCCTTTTCCATCTTTTTGCCAATCTCTTGATAATTTTCATCATATTCTTCAAAGAAGAAAAATATCTCTTCTTCTTTCCTTTCACTCTCTTCCTCTTCCTTTGAACCTGAACTTTCCCCAATCTTATGAGCAGCCACTGCTGCTGCATTAACTCTAGCATACCAATCGTTCGGTTCATCATCTTCTTCTTTCCCTAGTATCGACTCATAAACGTATGCACTTGGGATTTCTCCCCAGCTGTCTCTCTCTTCTGGCCACAGACTCCACCTGTAGAAGCATGGCGCTTCATAATCCTCGTCATGTTTTTTATTAAGAAAATTATCAACATAAGCAGCTTCTTCAATTGTTCCATTCAAACCTTCTTCTTCATCTTCTCGCCACTCAATCCGGCTCAAGCCATCCGCTCTGTTTTTCTCAGTGAGAATCTTTTCCAACTTAAAATCATATGTCCCGATGAAGGCGATCCATCTGCGGACTGTTGGATTCACTTGTTGGTGCTTTTTAATGACACCAATCACAGCAGACGCATCAGTCCGCAAGATGAATCTCCTTTCTAATACGTAGAGCCTGAAGCACATGAGACTATGGATGATTGACAGTAACTCTTTCCTGAATTGAGTGTAGCCTCTTTCTGTTGAATTGAGGGTCCTGCTCTCAAATCTTAGAGGTCTCTCTCTCCCATTTTCATTTTTCTGGATGAGCACTCCACCCAGAGCAACTGGTCCTCCATCCACCTCAATGATGAAAGGTTTTGCCTCTTCATCATCATAATATGACACTCCCAGCACTACACCACCATCTTTGAATTTTTCATGAGGTGTTTCTGTTGCAGTCTATCTTTTATCATTCCATGTTAAGTTAGCCCCTTGCCTTACCATTTCCCTCAGGGGCTCTGCAAGGGTAGCAAAATGAAGAATAAAAATCCTCCCGAATCCGCAGACTCTCAAGAAGCTCCTAACGTCGGTCACTTTTTTGGGAGGCAGAGACAAGTTTAAGATCTTATCTATCTTCTTGGGATCCGGACTCCTACCCTTGGAGAAACATCTGAATCCCAAAATAATTACTTCTGGCTGGAAGAGAAGGGACTTCAGTCCACTGACAGTCAGATTATACTTTTGAAGTCTATCTAGGACAATCTTTACTCCTTCAGCATGTTCTCAGACAAACTTTCTGACTCCCCCTGCGACCAAAGTCTCATCTCTTACCAGAGACCATTTTACAGGATTATCATCAATGTAGGGACTGATTATTTCAGGATAAATAACCTGCATGACTTTGATCATATCCCTTTGAACCATTGCCACGCCGTTAGTCCAACCCTGAGGTACCACACACATCTGAACAAGCCCCCTTGGTGTGTGCATGACAGTCATTGGTCGGCTAGTGAGATCCATAGGGAACTGATCATAGCCAAAATACAGATAAACTAAAGAATAAATACATCGACCAGCAAAGGATTCAGAGAGGAGATCAACATTAGAAAGACTACCTGCGTCACTTACCGTCACAAAATTGAGCTTCTGAAGATTCTGTATCCATCTTAGCCCGCCCCCTGGTTTCCAGAAACAAAACCAGTGGTTAGCATACGGTCAATCAGCAGGTTCTGCAACATTAAATGCAATCTTTTTGTCAAGATACTTCACAACTTCTGCCTCTTCCTTTAGGGCATACTTGGTTGGTCTATCATTCCATGGAACATGATCAACTTTCCATATCTTGGCCATCTTGATCATGTCCACGTCCAATCGCCCTCTCTCTTCATCATTAAAGGATAAAGCACCAGAGAATTTCTGACACATCCTGAAGATATATTTTTTCTCTTTGGGCAGGATAAACTGATCCGAGCCTATCTTCATTGTCTCAAACCTCTCTTTGGTGACTATATTCTTCAGTTTTTCTGATTCTCTCAATGCTTTTATAATTTTCCACTCCTTTTCCAATGCTTTATCATAATCTTTCTCTATTAGAACTGCCACCGGATTTTTCTTCACCCCCTTGAGTTTGTATTTTCTTTTTGAGACAGTTACTATTTTCCTAAACAAGGGTGAGTCGATGCAAATCTCAATTTCATTTTTCCCCCTTTTGCAGTTTCTACTCCATTTGCCCCTCTTCATCTTCGAGTTTACCAAGGGTTTTTATCATTTTCGAAACCTGATTGATTCTCATCGAAATCTCTTCTTTTGCTTCTTGTTTTCCTTCCTCCTTTAGTCTCCTTATCCTTTCAGCAGACTCTTCCTTTCTAATTGAACTAGCAGAAAGTTTATGCTTGAAATCATTCTTTGTGTAGACCATAAAGGTCTGTTCCTGAACAGTCTCAGGATCTTGCAGACCGATCCAAGATAACCCCTCATGATTGAAAAATTGGACAACCTCCATCCTATGCAAGAATGGAGTTCCCAAGATACAGTCATGGTCCAGGTCCGACACTACAAATCTCAATAATTCCACAAACATTGTCCCATCTCTGATGGGTAAGTTATCAATAATCCCGCCACGAACAACTCTCCTGCAATATTGCTCAATACATTTTTCGCAGGCATATCAATAGTCAAATTACACGCCTCCATCGTTCTTCGTGAAAAAAGTACCATCTCTGCCCCAGAGTTCACTAGGGCTAGAATTTTTACCTGATTAATGCGAATTGTAAGGTGCCCACATCCCATGGTTGTGAACTTCATATTGCAACCTGGTAGTGATCTGTTAACTTGGTTGGGAAAAACTGACCCCAAATAATTAACTTTCAATTTTATCTTCTCAATTAACTTTTTCAACTTTTCTCTAAGTTTGGGTGCTAGTGTCATTGCTTCCTTGAAAGACAAAGTCACTTCCGTTTCTTCCAGCATTTTAGCAATCACATCAGAAATCACTGTTCCGTCATCCAAGTCACTCTTGAGAATAAATTTTATCTTTCTCCCCTGTTCAGGATCATCAAGGATGTTAATAAGTGACTCCTCAGCCTTCTTACTTTTCTTTTCTTCTATCATTTGAGGCGTCATACGGGTTTGGTGGTTCCTCACTTCATCAATCCTGACACTAGGTTCCATCACGAGTTCTGGGGGTAAATCGCCATGAAACGACACCATGTTGGTAAAAAAATGAACCATCTCATTGGAAAAAGACTCTACTAATTCAGAAAAATTCTGAAAAGTAGGATTTTCTTCTAGTGGAAGCTCACTTGTAGAGGCCTCACTAGGCTCACACTCTGTCAACGTTAAAGATTGCAGAGACAGTCCAATCGTAGTATGAGAATCACTTGTTCCCTTTACTAACTCATTAGACAATTCTTTAGTGAGAAAATGAACATTCACATTGGTCTTTCTCTTCTTCTTAATCTTCATCTTTTCATCATGTTTAAGAGCAAGAATCCTCATACCTCCTGGATGTCTGGCGTCCAATTTATTCCATGAACTATCACAAACATGACCCATTGCATCTTTCTTTGCCACCCCACTCCTTACATCCTCCTCAAGAGGTTTGCAATGAGTGGTAGTATGACCCCCTTCGCTACAATAGTAGCAAGTAAAACTCCTTTTAGGACGCTCATTATATTTTCTTCTCTCTCTGTTTCCTCCATCATCATTGTTTCCATTCCTTTTGGATCTGGACGAATCCCACTTCTTACTAGAACTTTCATTGTCATCATTATCGTCATCATCTTCCTCACTTTCAGCCTTTTTATTTCCTCTGTCATCCACAACATGCGTTGCAGGCCTTGCAGGCATAAAATTAGCCATCACTTTTTCGAGAATATTCTCAGCAGTCAGATTGCTTCCTCTATTCATTTCATTCCCAGTCTCACAATCCTTAGCCAAAGTACTGATCTGATCCTGTGACCATTTTTTATGGGAGACGGTAGGTAGAGTTCGTATGCTTGCAACCATTTCATCCCATCTGAGAGGATAGTGCTGAGCTTGATTGCTTTTCAGTGTCAGTAAAATTTGTCAAAAATATATGGCATCTCTGAGCTTCATCCAAATATGAAATTTTTCTTGCTGTTCGGATGAAGGTCTGAAGGAAAACATTAAAAGTGTCATATTTAACTCTTTTGATGTTGAGTAAGTCCTTAGTTGTGGTGGAAACTGAATCTTTCTCGAATTTATTTTTCAGTCTCTCCTTGACCTCTTCCCATGTACTGGCATCTTCCATTAGTTCCTGAACGGTCAGTCTTGAGTCAGTATCACAATAAGATAGAAGGTGCTTTAGCCGTTGCTTATCTGTCCAGCCATAACTGAGTCCAAATAATTCATACTCGTCCAAGAAGTCATTAACCTGGGGTCCTCTGAAACAGGGAATTCTTTCATCGGGCCTCTTTGCTCTTGCAATGTCTGACCCTCCTTTTATAGTATCAACTCTTTCAACCAACTCTCGTATAATTCCAACCAAAGTCTCTTCATTGGTCCCTGCTGATGTACTCGGTCTTCCTCGTCCTTCCATCTTGACCATAGATTTGCCCATATATTATCTTCTCTCTTTATATCACTCTTGTCCCTTTCTTCTTTGCTCTTAAATCTCTCACTCTTCTAGCAAGGGATACAAGCGCGTTTCTTTCTTTTCTTGTCTGCTCTACCCCTTGAGAATTCTGTACATATAGGGTATAAGTAATAATTGATTGGGTAGTGATCAAGAGCAATGCAATTCTTCTCAACCTTCCAATGTAATCTTCAATCAACTCTCTCTCATCATCCCTACTCAGTCTTCAATCATACCCTTTTATAGTACCCCGAATCATAAAATATCGAGTCAGGTCTATAATCTCATAATCAAATTGCATCGTTTACATCCCACTACAGATCCTTCTTGCAAGAGAGACCCGTTCCTGAAAAGTGTGATATGATACTCTCTCAGTAGTTCTCACTTTCACCATCTTTAACAGATAACTTATCTCAGTCTGGTCAGTGATAATTCTCAAGGCAGAATCTCTCATGCGATCTAAGAAAGACTGCAAAAACTCAAGCTCATCTAGGGTAGAAAGATTTCTGTCAGAGATCCGAAGAGTCTCTTCTACCTTGACTATTCTACCTTCCAACACAACTCCCAGTGTCAGCTGTTCAGTCAAGTTGGGCATTGTTAAACATCATTTACAATGTCTGAAAGGTAGATATCAGGTTGGACATAATCAGGGATCTCAAATCTGTGTTCAAGGACATTCAAAAGTTATCATCACTGTGGAGTCTTTTTCTCTTGCTCTACCAATCTCGGCAATGGCTTCCAACAAAGGCATCCAATCTCTCCCGCCTTTAAACCCCTTAGCAATTGAGAACTTAGGGAGCCTCTCAAATTGTTTTACTTCTTTACCCTAGGTTACCTTTCTGTTTAACTTTTCAAGCCACTCCTTGGTTCTTATGAGACTAATATAAGCACTTGTCTGACACCTCAAGTAATCGTCTTCCTTTTCTAGGCCTGCTGGTACATAAATCCTTATGTCCATGCTGCCTGTACTCAGGAATTTGACTACTGGGATGTGAAATATTACGGACCCTCTCTCACAAGTCTCATATCTCAGAAAGGTTATCACACCCTATCACCTCGTAGAGTTTACCCCTCACAGTAGTCACCCTGACTACTGAGAGTATTCTTCTTGAACTCTCTTCACTTTCCATGCAAACTTTATCATGGCATACCAGTTGTCTTTAGATATATTAATATCAGGTGAAGGAGGAACTGAGAGTTCATCAAAAACAGTAAATCGAGTCGATCCAGTGAAGCATTTGTTCTCTCTCTCAAACCTCTCTTTCTTTTTCAGTACTACCTCTTCAGCAAATCCCCAGCATCTCCCATACACTACATCAGTACTTCTTTCTTTTGGAACATAGATTCTCACATCATACACATCCAGATCCGTAAAATAGAATGTCAATATATATAATCGTTCCTGCTCCCATCCGCTCTCGGCCATCTCATATCTGGCAACCTCATACGAGAACACCCCTTTCTTACTTAAAGTGTTCAGTGACTTTAGAAGACACTCAACTTTCTCCTGACTTGGGCCTGAACCTCTGCCAAATTTATGCCTTCTCTGTCGGATTTCTTCTGCTGAAATTTCTCTAGTTCTCATGACAACCGTTTATTTTCTCCCTTGTCAATACCATGTTGATTATCAGCAGCCAGTTAGTCCCATCACAATAGTTGTCAGGTATAGGAGGAATCGGAACAGTCTCATATGTCACTGACATTAAACCCCATTCCACTTTCTTCTTCTGCTTACTTAATTCTGCCTTTTCATAATATAGAGACTGAATTGCAATTTCTCATAGCCAGTTGAAGGTTTCACCGTCGTCACAGTCGCCCTTCTTGACATAAGGACGAACATCATAAATATCTCCCTCTAAGAAGCAAGCCAACACTATGCTGATGGCCGAACTGCCAGAACGGTAGACCCAACAATGCTCATACTGGTAGGGGAATATCCCTTTGGTAGTTACTTTTGAAAGTTCTCTCAATGCATGAGAAGTTAACATTCTTGACGGATTCCCCGTGCTCTCAATTCTTCCTTTCCCTTCTCAGTGTTAAAAGTACATCATAGGTTCATGAGGCATACCTGAATTCAAGCCTTCTCCAGTTAATAGTATCAGTCTCCTTCTCCAGTCTAGTGTGGTACCTCACACAAGAAAGAAATAAGATAAAGTTAGCAGCCGTGACTCTCAGGAGAATAGAGACTCAATGAGAATAATATAATTAATATGAGGCTCACAATATTGTCAACAGTTCTCACGCCCTAATCAAAGCTCAAAGATGATGATGATGATGATGATGATGATGACCCAGGCTCGTTCCGGACACGAAAATTTTTTCATGTCCCCGGCAACGGCGCCATTTTTGTCGCACTTTTTCTTAGTCGTGCCACTTTAAGTGACCAAGAAAGCCAACAGGCTGTCACGCAGGATTTTGTTGTAATCGCAATAAATAAATAAAATTAAATAATGCAAATCCCTTCCTGTTGTGTGCATCCGGTTTCGAGCGAGACCCTTCAATTGCGGTCTTCGCCGGTGCCCGGTCTTATGAATCTTTTATTTTGATTCGGAACAGCAGAGAATTTTGCAAATAATAATCATAAAATTATGGGGTGCTATGCATGCATCATTTATGTCAATCTGATTTTGAGAACTGTGATGGAATCATCCACGATAGCAATCATCAAGCAAGAACAAGCAGAAGCAAAACCGACTGACTCGAGCAAAGGCAAGATCAAGTGAATGAGGGAAGAATGAAAACTCATAATAATCCCTCAAAGCACATATAAGCAAGCATGGTCAGCACCTCTCAAGAGTCCTCACTCATCCCTCTGGCCAGTCTCTCTCAATCTCTCATTTCACTGATCATCTCTGATGCTGTGACCCACGCCCACGTACAATCTGAGATTGAGGCCTCGTGACAAAAAACCACCTTAAGCCAACAAGCTCTAAGCATGACCATCCGAGGTACATGACACGAAAATTAACCATGAAGCAAAATTCCTCCCATAATGTAGGCAGCCCGTCCACTGAAAAGACTCCTCCTCTAAGATAGGGATACTCGGTGAGCTTAGTCAGTGCCTCAATGTCGATCACTGTTGGAGAGATATACCTCTTTGCCAAGCTGATCATATCAAGCCAACTCGTGCCATCTGTGACGAGGGAAGGAACGGGAGGCTTGGGATAGTCAGTATAAAGTTTTGGCCCAAAGCTGCGGATCAGCATAGTGCCACTCTCATTAAGCTCCCTCTCTCTCTGCTCAAGGTACCTGGTGGCTGAGATCCAGACTGGATCGAAATGCTCATGAGCCTCTTTGCCCTTCTTCAGATAGGGCCTCAGATCATGGATAGTGTCATCAGCAAAACTGGTCTGGACAACGAAGATTGACAGATCTCCTTGTCTGAAACCAATGACACTAACATACCGATAACGAAATGCCTCTTTGCATGAGATCTGATTGAGATTGGCCAACACTGACTCGCTGACTCGAAAGGATTCAACTGTACTCATGTGTAGATTAGCCGGTGCTGATTGACTAGATGATCACTGAGGACTGATCAATGAGAACTGGTAGCTGATAACTGATTGTTGATTAATTGATTGTTGATAACTACTTGCTGATTAATTGATTGCTGATGACTGATTACTGATGACTGATTGCTGATAACTGCTTGCTGATAGCTGGTTGCTGATAGTTGGATGCTGATAGTTGGTGGCTGCTTTGTAATGCTGATTAATTGATTGCTGATGACTGATTATTGATAACTGATTGCTGATAACTAGTTGCTGCTTCTTAATGCTGATTAGAAGACTGAATGATTGCTGACCATAAAACTTAGTAGCTGCTGATCAGAAAACTGTGACTGCTGTTCTGGAAATTGATTGCTTGCTGCCCCGGAAACTGATTGCTTGCTATTCAAGAGACTGATTGCTCGCTAATAAATGTCTGTTGCCGTTTGAGTTGGCTGTTTGCTGAAAACACAAATTGAGTAGTGACTGAATCCACATTTAAATGTCGTTCTGAGCACCGTTCTAAGTACTGTTCTAAATGCAGTCCCAAGTACTGTCTTGAGAACCACTCTGAGTATAGCTCCTAGTACAGTTCTGAGTACTGTCCCGAGTGCAGTTCAGAGTACAGTTCTAGGTACTGTTCCGAGTATCATCTGAATATTAGGAACTGTTTTGAGCATTGAGTACTGTTCTGAGCGTTAAAACTGTTCTGAGCTTTAAAGCTGCTCTGAGCTTTAAAACTACTCTGAGCACCGTGCCAACAGGGCGGCCTAGCTCACGAGAGTTTCGCCTTGCCTGTTCCATAGTCTCTAGTGACGAGCCAATGCTGTGTACTCTGCCATCACTACTACTAAAGTAAACCTCGTACTCTATGTACATTTTCCTCGTTGCCTTATGAATTGCACTTTCTCTCTGGATCATCTTCTGGATTTCCATGCATGCAATTGCCTCCAGCTCCCAGTCCTTATTTTTATTCATTGTAACCTCACATTTTAGCACTAGGACCTCCTTGTCTTTCATGATTCCCCTGCTTTCTGGTTTCTATGCGAACAAGTAAACCAAACCGCAGGTGGCCTCAGAGTGCCTTCGCACTTGGAGGTAAACGATCGTTCTCAAGTTCAGATCTGTCAAAGTTAAATGGATAAAACCTATCACCAAGGCTTTGTGCTAAACTGTAGACCATCGAAGCAAATAAGTTTTCAGTTGGGAAACGTTTGCCGTACCAGTCTCGCAAGTAGTCATTCGCGGTTATGTGATTGGGAGCTGCACGTTGTTTCATACTTCTGGCGAGGCCAGCATTACTAGACAGCCCTTGAAAGTCACTGAGAACTATTACCGCCCTGATACGACGGCTTGCCCCAACCTCATGGATCATACGAGGACAATAGGCAGCGGGCCTTAATTTACAGAAGGGACAATAATCTCCTTGTGATGTCAAAGCTCGGCTGGGACAACCCGTGCTAAGTGTGAGAGTTTCCAGGTATGATCACTAGACCCAGTTTCTTTGTACCAAGCACAAGGATTATGGCCACCCAATCTTTGTCGAAAGTCGCTCCAGGTTCAAAGTTTTATCACGGTCTCAATGCTTCAACTCCGAGTATGAATAATCGTTTATAGTTCTCTGAACTCAAGACCACCCCAAAGGTGAGTTTAGGGAGTGCTCATCTCGTGCAGTTTGGTACGGGAAAGAGTCTAGGGCCTCTTGCCCCGACAGAAGCCAATAGGGTGCACTTCACTAGTCATGTTCTGGTGACATGACCAGATTATTGTCTACCCGTCCTGAGGTTATTGGTTAGCATTCAGGGACAATAATTCAAAATTCTATGTTTGTTCTCTATATTTGTTTGCTGCTTTTCCCCTGGCTCAGTGGAACGGCATCGAACACTTTGATCATACACGTCTGCTAACATTCGCAGTCTCAGAGGCTAGTGACACTGGTGAATCCTACCTCTGGGTGGGTGTGGGTGGGTGAGTCCGAACGGTGTTCGGGTCCTCTATGTTCAACCAGAGAAAGTTTCACAGCTTTGTCACAGAAGTTACGGAGCCTGCCTCACTAGGAGTTGGGCTGGTATAAGTCCTGTCTCTTATACACATCTAGATGTGTATAAGAGACAGGGGTGGGTGAGTCCGAACGGTGTTCGGGTCCTCTATGTTCAACCAGAGAAAGTTTCACAGCTTTGTCACAGAAGTTACGGAGCCTGCCTCACTAGGAGTTGGGCTGGTATAAGCAGACCCAACTCACATTGTTCTGTGTACCTTTTCTGTTGAAATATAATCTCCTGATCAGTATCTCGTTAATCCCCATCAAGCAGAAACTTTGCGATCAAGTAAGCTATTCTTCTCAGTTGTTGCTTCTTCCTTTGAGGCTCATCACTTAAACGCAATACTCATGGTGATAAAAAAAACTTCACGTCTGCAAGGTTTTTATGAAGTTCACATAGTTTTCACCCGCGTTTTCCGAACCCTCGGCTCATTCGCACAATTTTAGACAGGTGAGACAAACAACTCATGCTTGTTCCAATAGTCTATGATTTGCGAGTTTGTATGAGACGCTCCGGAGTGGTAACGTAATCGCACAAAAGTATCACCATTAGGTGTATACATCTGCACGCTAATCTGCTTGCACTGACACTCGTGCGTTTGCGGGCCAATCATATGGTGTAGGTAAGTCTACTCAAATACACGCAGACTTGATCATGCAAGTACATATACACCGGTAAAGTCTACGTCCGTACGACGACATTAAAGGAAAAATCAAGCCAGGGACTAACAATATTTGTGATCCTTTTCCCCGCCAAACTCAGACACACAAAGAGGGAAAGGGTTGAGCAAGCCAGGTCAGGATGTATGCCCTTATCTGTTTATTCAATCGTCATATTAACCCAGACATGGAAAGCCCAGTTCAGTGATCCTTGCTCCGAGTTGAGTAAGGTCCGGGAATGAGCTAAACTCTCATGATTGAAGTCTCTAATTCATGTGACCCTCTCTTGCACGATGATCTCGCGAGGGTCAGCCACAAAGATCTGCACGATATTCCCCGCTCTTCATGCACTGACTCAGATGCCAAAAACTTATCATCACGCTCTAGATAAGCAAAGAGCGGAAACAAGTCGCTGTCGATTTCGAATCAGAGGAGGAAAGGAAAGATCCCCGTCGACTCTTATTTCATGAGTTCATACAATGTTCCCCTTCATGAAAATGACAATCACGAACACAAAAACTTTCGCGAGAGTTCTCTCTGCGAGAACGCTCTCCTCCTCTACAGTTATTATTAGCATTACCTTGACTGCTCTCCCATTCAAGCCTTACCAAGAAGAGAGAGACGATGACTAATTTGTGACTCAGAGAGTAACACAGTGTAACGAACAGTGTGGACAAAGTAACCGATCCCACTCCGGAGTGGATGACATCCACAATAATCTGCTTGTATGTACTTCGCGTGAGGCTCACCAGGTGACAGTCCCCAACCGCTTAAAACGTTCTGGTGAGACCTGAAGGAGCGAGACGTCAAATTATTCGAAGCGCCACGTTGAGGGTGACACACTAATTCTTGCCTGTAGTCTGCCCCCCGTCCATCACGTAGCCTCAGAACGCCTGGCTAGTTCCAAGAAGAACAAAACTTAGTTGTCAAGACTCAGTGGAGAGATCGCCGTGCCACCCCGCCAAGTGTCATGCGTGCTCCGACCAGGCGGCATTGACGTCAACTGAGGCTGCCATGCGCTTCGCTAAGATCTCTTCCACTCTCTCTCACATGCCTTCTCTCCTAACCACTCGCCACGGCATGAAGACTCTCCGTAGCTCAACAGAGACAAAGATACCGCGCTCGTCTTGGAAACAGCAGATGACGTCAGTGGTGCCTAACAAGCTCGTGTCCCCCTTGCAATCCTTCTGCACGCACGCTGTCGCGCTTCCTTCCCTTCTCATGCAGCCCATCAACTCACAACACTTCTCTTTCTTGCTCGCAATATGATGTCAACTCTCGTCACCCATGCTCACAACGTCTTTCTCGCGCTTATTCCCGCTGCAACTCAATCTCTGCTCATCTGTAACCGCCTCGCGCGTTTGCCCTCTGTTGGTCTGTTCTTTCTTCCTCTCGTTGACCTCTTTTCACACACAAACACTTGGCCCCACCCTTGGTTATTCTCTCGCGCTCCCTTTTCATCTAAGTGCGCCGCTCTGGCTTGCACACGTGCTGACTTCTGAGCACCCTCCTTGTCGACCCCGCTGTTTTCTTCACACTCTACGTGTGTCTTTTTCCCCTGTTTTGCTTCTCATCCATCCCGCGGCCTCTGGGCATCAGCTGTCGAGAGCTGGCCTCGGGTCCCGCTTCCACCGGCTTCGCGACTCGGTGATGCCTCTGGATCTCGCCTGGTCTGTTCCAGAACCTGAGGTCCGTTTTCCGATGCTTCACTCATCTCACTCTCCCCGCCTGAGTCCCTGTCTTGGTGGGCCTGCTCCAGGTCTGCCGTGTCCATCGAAGTTTCTGTCTCTGGGTAAGTCACCGTTATCCGTAGTCTCGCCATCACACCGTCCCTCCTATAGCGTCTCTCCGCTCGATCTCTCGCCTCTGTAATCGCGTTTTGCAGTTTTCCATCGGTCCGCATCTCCACCTCTTTTGCTCCCTCCACGTTGATCTTAAGTAGCACCTCGTCTCCACCGTCGTAGTTGAGTATAACGGTGATCCAGGGCCCTTCCACGGACACGGGCTTCCAACGGATTTGGTGATACCAGTACCCAGGCCTATAGCCATGCAGCACCATGGCTAGACCGTACCCAATGGCCTCAATGCAGTGCTAGGTCACTAACACAGTGATGCTCGCCGGAAAGCCCAGGCCAGTGCCTTCTTCTTCCCTCAATAGCCAGGGCCAGCGCTTAGTTTGCATGCTCTGCACGCAGGGATGCCGGTCAGGCTAAGCTCGAATATCATCGAGAATCAGCAACTCAGCGTATTACCGCTACTCACACTTGCAGAGCGGCAATGCCCTCTTCACCCATCCTTTTTAGAAGCCCAAGATCAGCCCCTGTCTTATAGAACTCAGAGGGGACCGAATCCACGTGTCCCAGCGGGAAACAAACAAAATTTTTAGAATCACTTCCCTTTTTCCTTTTCTTTAATTTTTGTAATTATAAAAAAAAAGACTAGAAATAGTAACGAAAACAGAGCCAGTACCCCAAGACAACCGAGCTTAGCACATTGGTCCCATAACGGGATACTATCTGGCAAACACTCTGCTCTAAAAGGGGAACACCAGACTACAGCTACCGGGTGCCCATGTCCGATGGCAAGGAGGGGGTTTATGACCCTCTGTAGGGGGTGATATTCCTCCTACCAACGCGGCCACGGGTGCTCCTCTTTTTGAGGTCCCACAGCGCGACACTCAACAAAACAGGCTCGGTGCATGTTGTATGTGAGGGATCGGCCCACTTAGGCCGCACAACATAACTCAAGCCCGGATTTTCAACCGTTGGCTTTCCTACGAAATGACAGACTGAAAGGTAAACCGAATCTGACAATCGAACGAAAAGGGAAACTGAAGAATAATATCAATAAACTATAACAATAATAATAATAATAAATGCAGAAAGGAACGGACGGCATTTCAAAATCTCTCCGCGCAGCAGCCTCGACCGAACAGCACCCTGCGTTCACGCACAAATCTAAAACCCAACTTTCGCCCTCATCCCTTTTCTTTTCTTTTTCACGCACCCACTGACACCTTTCCAGGCCCCACTGTATCTGTCCTCTAACGCAGCTATAGGGGTCCTACCGCGCGGAGCTTAGATGCGCAGACCCGATATAGGTGATATACGAAGGGTTGGGCCTGGCTAGGCCACAACACCACCGCCTGAACTCGAAACCCGAACCGTCGGTCTCCCTACAAAGTGACGGGACCCAAGAAAAAGAAAAATCCTCGCCTCAAAAGTGGTAAGTCAGTAATAATAATTGTAATAACAATAATAATAGTAATAATAAAGTAAAGAGAAAAACTCAACGGTATAGTGACCCGATATCACTAGATTATCCCAGATTAAAGCAACGGTCACGATCTAAGTGCAGTTCCGACGCTCAGCTTTCCTTTTTACCCCTGCACATTTTATTTTCTTTTATCCCTTTATCAACCTTTTTCTTTTTGACAATGACATGTCCCATGTGCCTATCCCATAACCCTGTACAGGGGCGCTTGGCGCGTAGTTGAAAAGACTGAGCCAGTCTTCTCACCTCCGCGTCCCAAGGCGAACCCGGATGTTACCACGGCCATAGGCCGGTTGTGCTCTGCTGTACAGCAGGGCGCCAAGTCTGCGTGGACCAATGGAAGTCCTTTGGCGCACCCCTTTTGCTGAGGACTACGCCACCGGGACCTGTCCACGCTAAGAAACGGTCCAGGTACCAGAGCAGGAAACAAGTACTATGCAGGGACTTAGGACACGAGAGGGTCGGGACACCGTGCCCTCCGACAACGTGCATTAGAGATTTCGGTACTGAAATCACACTTGCGGATTTTAAGATTTTACTTGGTCATTTTTCGAAGTTATATCTGCATGTGCGCTCTGAGTTTTGTTATCAAAATCTCACTCCGAGATTTTGATATTTTAGTTAGCCGTTTTTTAAAGTTAAAAGCCGAAATTTTGGGATTCTACTTCGGCGTTTTTGAAAATTATATATGCATGCGCTCGGGATTTCGGTCGCGAAATAAATCGGACTGCAATTGTGAACATACCTAAATTAATCTAAGTACAATCACATTTAAAACTCAGTAGAATAATTTTCTCTATACTAACCCCTCTTGTGTGTATGGCAGTCTGCAACTAACCATGTAACCTTCTATTGGGTTCACAGCCAAAGACTAGCACCCAAGGTATTTGACTAAAATCAATTATTAGGATCCGACCTAGCCTATTTAGGTATTGCATTTATAGACCATACAACTAGGGATGAGGGAGACTCAAACTATTATTGGTACGGTGGCTTAATTTTGGGGAACTGCTTCGGACAAATTTGGCTGAGGATAGATGTTCCGGGCCATGGGTGTGGGGCAGGGTTCCGAGAGGTAAGGGAAATGTGAACTGTTATTGTTGAGGGGTTGTTCCGGGTCATGGGTGTGAGGTAGGGACCCTCTCCTTGGTTCGATCCCCGGACCTCTAGTACTGGGGGCTTTTGTGCGGCTGACTGGGATTTGGATTTTTTAGGGTCTAGCCTTTGTTGTTTTTCTTTTGTGTTTTGTTTTTGGAAATGCGCGGCTGATGGTACGTATGTGGACCGCTTCTTGGTTTAGGACGGACTCCTGGTACGACTTAATTTCGTGACTGGTGATCGTTGTAGGCTAAGACAGACTTCAGTGGATTGACTGGCCATCTGATCCATAGTGTTAAATTGAGGTGTTCGAGACGTCAACAGTACCATTCGCGAAGACCCCTGATGATTCCGATGCGGCGGCCGGATGAAACGCGTA
>BFEA01000160.1:2666488-2688785 GCA_003427395.1 Chara braunii | reverse complement strand
AAAAAAAAAAAAAAAAAAAAAAAAAAAAACGAAATGTAAGGAAAATGAAAAAAAACTGCAACTTAAGCTAGGGCGCCAAGTGACACAGTTGGAGGATGCAACCTCCACATGTAGTTACAGGAACCCGTTGTCGAGCGCATCGGTTCCACTCAGGGCGGGACCCTCCCGTCGTCATCGCACAGGAGTTGGTCGTAATTGCGAATAATAAATGGACTTTCCGCAGTCACGCTGACTGAGTGCGCCAACCATACCTCTCGCTAGCCTTTACGACAGGATAGGGCCTACGAGAGGTGCAACTTTACCTCCACTTGCGGGAGTTGTCGCCTCTCTTCGGTGGGCGTATCCCTGTCGAGCTACCAGTCCACAGTACGAAAGCTAATCAGTTACAATCATAGAGGTGGGTCAGTCGAGGATGTTTCTTGTACATTGTAGCATAGGGGGTACTCGTGGTTCTACGCCTCTATCGGACCCGCACGCGAACCGACTCATTTGAGGGTTGAAGTCCAAACCGCGACTCGTCGTCGGTCGACTAGGACGCAATCCCACTCACCACGCGTTACACCACGTTTTTAAAATATAAAATAAAAAACACACTCAAACGACACAATAACACTCCTAGTCCCTTTAGTATTCAACCCACAACCTTCCAACACGGAAAAATCGGTTAAGCGACACGCGTGAGACTTAGTATAAAACTGTGTGACCGCAAACCTTCTCATATCGACTAGCAATGCAAGCCTACGCAAGTAGTCGCAAACGATGGTGTACTTTGTAGTACCCATAATCACGCGATCCTTTATGACCTTGAGGGTCGCGTTTGACACTCAAGTGTCGGGTGACACGCGCCTTGAGGGGTGAATCTCTCGACGCTAGACAATCATCAAGTGCGGTTGAGAACCACACCCTCTTCTACACCCTGCAGAGAGTGGGTGGTGCACAAGTTCATACCAGTGGTGGCAGTCGCCCCTTATCGCCCTAGAGACTAGCTCCATCATCCAAGGTATCGAGAAAGTTCAACGGGTTTGACTTTGACGGCTGCCATGGACTACAACGTCCAACCATAATAATTATAAAAAGAAAAAGTAAAAAATGGGAATCTTCTTTTTCTCTTAGGACGTAATCTATTTAACCCTAACGCACGGTCGCAGCAGGCCGAGCGAACACTCAAGGCACATACATATTTATATATAAGGGTTATTAATACGAGACGATGACTTCTCACAATCACAGTGAGACTCCCTTCAACCATATATGTATATAATCGCAGACAATCACATCCAGATTCTAAAACATAAACATACTTGAAATCACATCAAAGATTCAACCAAAGGTCCATGCACTACACGGGGTCAACCTCAACCATTCTCTGCGCTCACACCCCTCGCTTTAGTCGTACAAACCTCACTCTTTGTGCAACTCCTCAAAATAAAATACTCAGTACCTTTGTTAAATGATCATTCAATAAAGTCCGAGTGAAAACTCAACGAAACAATTTAAATCACAGGGCTAAAACCTTTAGGTTGAGTGACAAGAGTGGATTGGAGTTGAGTCGTAAACCGACGAATCGGCAACTGACATGTTATCAGTGATAACAGAAGATGATTCTCGAGGGATCAAGTTGAAACTAGTGTCAATCCTGAATCGAAATATCCAAAGAAGGTCTGTGGCACAAAACAGCTCAATGCCCAATGCTAGACTATCAATTCATGAGGCACACATCTCCACAACACATTCTCACTCAAAATTATCTTTATACTAAGCCTAGATCTACCTCTAAGCCAGTAACCAAGGAAAGGTAAATCTTTGACAGCATCTCCCCTATGCAGGGTGGATTGTTATAATCGCCACCTTTCAAAATATAAACTGTCTCCTTTAAACTAAGAATTTTTTTGTAGCGCTTCTCGTAGAAAAAGTGTCTTCTCATAATTTATAGCGTCAATATAAAAACTGAAATAATCTCTAAGTCTAGAAAATCAAATTTCTCTAACTCTCTGAAGTAGTAAAAAAGTGGGTAGCATCTCCTTTAGAGAAGTACACTTCCTAGATTTATACTGACTCATATATGAACGCAAATATAAAACTCCTTAAATTTGCAGAAATTTCGGCAGTGTTTCCCTTAGGAGAAGTAACTTTTCAAAATTTATACAAAACTAAATACTGAATCGAAAAATAATCCTGACTTCCCAAAGTCAAATTTTTTCTAACTAACTAAATTAGTAAAAATTTGGGTAGCACTTTCCCTATAAAAAAAAAATCCTTCATATTTTCACTAAATCAGATTTACAACTTAGACAAAAGTTGAAACTTTGAAAGTTGGATTTGACTTCTTGGTTTTGTAGAAATTTTGGCAACACTTCTTGTAGAGAAAGTAGCTTACCAAGATTTATACAAAGCCAAATATAATAAATGATCCAAGAAAATGCAAAAATTGAACTAAGTAAAAACATTTAGCTCAGAAAATGCAGAAATTGAACTAACTCCTATAACTCTACTACATGGCGAGCGACTAAAGCAACTACCTGTCAAACCGAAACTCAGACTAAATAGAGATCTCACTCAGCTACATGCAAGGTCAAACCACAATGATAAGTACTCTCACCAGCCTCAGAGTCCGACCTTGTCAAACAATAGTTCATAGTCTTTGAATTATTTGTCCATAATACCCAATTACATAACGCATAAAGCTAGACAATCCAAGCTTATGAAAAGTTGTTTAGCTGAGTCATTGGATTTACACAGGGCAATACAACTTTTCTCTTCCTTCGACATATGACAAGGTTGTCCAACCTAGTCGCCCTGAACTGTTTAGACTATCCAAGTTTCTGCACTTAGTCTTTTAAGGTTGCATATGACTGAACCTTTCAACTTAAAAACAAGGTTCGGTCTGCCCCTTCTTATCACAAGTTTATTATTAATTTATAATCTCTCCAGTTTGCGATAAACTATAGTCAGACCATCCAAACTTATGGAAACATGTTTGATGAGCTTGTTCATAAGTAGAAATAATATAAAGGTATAGACAATTAATTCCTTCTGGTTCCAACATGTGCGTGGCTCCAGCATGTGCGAGGTAAATGTTGTCACATTCAATGACGATCTTCCCCCTTCGCCACTGCCTCGCACCCTTCCCATCTCTGACTCCCATTTCTGGCATGCAAGATTCAAATGATAATAATAATAACAATAATAACAATAATAATGATAATAATAACAATAATAATAGTAATAATAATAATAATAACAAATAATCATAATAACCGTAGTAATTAATAACGAAAAAATTATATCCACAAAATAATGATATTTCTGGCGCAAAATATCCACACAAATTCAGAAGTATGAGTTTGATTGAAATACAGTCGGATTCGGTTTCTCTCGATCATGGCTATGACACGCAGCGTTCAATAAGCCTTTCCCCCGATCGTGGTACCCCCAACAACTTGCTCGCACAAACTCATGGCGCACTCGTATCCAACTAGGATCTTTCCTAGATATCTCACTTAAGTACTTGCACACATACACACGCATTTGCATTCCCGCTTACTGTTCCACATGCTTTGGCCTAGCCATAGACGCCCTGCTGTCTGGCTGCGACTCACGCCACCTCATTCCTGCGTACGGGTGTGGTGTCAATGCTACGTTCCTAGCCGGTTCGGAACCACTTCGTAATGTGCCAGCCCCATGCTATGTATGCCCAAGGTACAGAGCGCGACCCGGATTGCGCATGAATCAACTAATTTGCAGCAACTATCTTAGATCCTTATTGGGAATGTTGGGGCAAGTGCTTCTAGCAGATGTTCAAGCCTGCCTTCACTTAGGGCGGGCACGAGGTTGGTTGGAGTCACAAGCTACCGGAAAAACAATACCACCAATAGTAATGTTAACAATAATAATAATAATAATAATAATAATAATAATAATAATAATAATAATAATAATAATAATAATAATAATAATCATCATTATTAATAATAATAATAGTAATAATAGCTAGGGATATAAGTGTGAATGATATAAGTCGCGAGATCACACGAATGTCCGAGTAGTCACGTATAAGCAGAGAGCACAAATGTACCGAGATTCCATTCGAATAAGAGCAATACAATAAGTTATTGAGCCAATGTTCAAGTCCTCAGTCCATACCAACGCAGTATCAAGCGTAGCCCTTCTCTATCTGGCGCCCTACGCCCAACCTACGCTACTTGCCTACACTTCTACAGCCGCGTTCATGCAACAGGCTCTCTTCGATTGTGAAGGCCAATGACGTCACTACCAATGCAGGCTGCGAGTGTACACCAGGTATGTTCTCTTCCTCTTTCTCTCATTCTCTCACACTATGTTCCTCTCTCTATCTATCTATGTATGCGTCTCTCTTGTGTGTCGTCGTGTGACTGTTACCGTGCGACCGTGTAAGTGTCACTGTGTATGTGTCACCGTTTCCACTTCATGCCGTGTGTCTGTCGTCACTGTCACTGTGCGTTTGTGTTACTGTGCACTGTCGTCGTGTGACTGTGTGACGACGACTGTGCGTGTGTCATAGTGTGACCGTGTATTTGTGTGTGTCACTGTGTACGTATGTATTCCACTGTATCTGTGTGTGTGTCACGTGACTGCGTATCTGCCGCAATGTATCTGCGTGTCATAGTGTCCGTATGTTTGTCACGGTGTGCGTGTGTGTTTTTTTTTTCGCATGCATGTGTGTCCCCGTGACTGTGTTTCACTAGGTCTGTGTGAATATCACTTGCATGTGCCACCGTAACTGTGTGTGTCACGTTCATTTGTCCGCCTTGGTCTGTCTGTTTATCATTCTGTCTGTCTTTCTCGGTCAGCCGGTCTGTTTTCAGACAGTTTGTCTGTTTGTCCCAGACTGTTCGGTTGTCTCAAACTGTGTCTGTCTGTCTCAGATTGTGTCTGTCTGTCCCAGTCCAGTCCATCAAGTACCGCGAGGGAGTGTGAGCACCACAGACCGACGGAACAGGGTAGACCAACGAGCTTCAGAAGTATAAATCGAGAGGCAGCGCCCAGTCATTCATTCAACCCTGTGCGAGCCATGCGGAAGCGCTGCCACAACAACCTGTGCAGAGAGGTCGGCAGCGAGCCCAGAGATGAAGTGGCGTAGCATAATGATAGGGTAGTTGCGGTCATAATCGCCATAGCTAGAGTTAGTGTGTAGTGTGCGTGTGTGTTGTGTGAGTGCAGAGTATCGCGTGTGGGATATCCAGGACGATCCGGTGTATGCGAACAAAGAGTTGTTTGGGCGCTGAGTCGCCATAGTTATTGAAAGTGAACTCGTATCTGGGTTTCCATATCTCTAAGTTTTGAGTGAGCGCATGTCGCCAGTTTGCTGCGTTACTGTTTGCATGCATGAAAAGTGTGAATGAAGGCGAGTCTGATTTCACTAACAATAATAATAATAACAGTAATAATAATAATAATAATAATAATAATAATAATAATAATAATAATAATAATAATAGTAATAATAATAAATAATAATAATAATAATAATAATAAAAAAAAAAATAATAATAATAATAATAATCAAACAATAACAATATTATTAATAATAATAACACTTGTGGCCATAATGATGCCATGTCTTTTATTTTGTGGCTACATGGCCTTAGCCTACTCTAGTCTACTACTACACTCGTGCCACTGCAGTCCATATAGAGTTGAAGATCGAAGACCAAGAAGACGATTCTCATGTAGACTGCCTCCCAACCAGGTATGCATCTCCTCACTCTCTCTCTCTCTTACCATTTCCCTTACTCTTTCTCTCTTCACCTTCCTCCTTTCACACTTCTCACTCCTTCCTTTCCCTTCATAACCCTGCCTTCTCCTTACTTCCTCTGTTGTTCGGTTCTCACTACTCCCGGTTACTTTCATCCCTTTCATACTTATCTGCCCATAGGTCCGACCAAGTTCAAAGGACTCAAATCCTAACTGTACGGAATATGAGCGAGAGCCATAAGCAGCAAATCAGAAAGTCAGTCCCCATTGTAATCCTGACAACCGCATTCTAAGCACAAGGTAACAACTCTTGCAATGGTTTTTACCGTAGTCGTGTGACAAATGCAGATTCCGGGGTCTGATTCCCTAGACCTTACCCAACCCGTGTATATAGTGCCCAAGTGTGTTGCCTGAGTTCGAACCGGTGACCCACACCCTGAAAGCCGTACCTTTGGTCGTCCATACATAGTGTAGTTGCGAGGGTTGAAACTGCATGTCCGTAGGTCAGCTGTCATAGGTAGGTCCTAGGTAGGCAGCCCGTAGCGGAATCATCAAAAGGCAGTCCTAGCACAAACAACAAAAAATGGTCCTAGCCCCACCTAGCTGAGTCAGTGGTTCCCAATCCCTTTGCCTATGTAGTCTAGCCAGTAGTGCCAAGTGGAACGGTGCACATCCTAGGCTTGGACCTGGCACCAGCGAACTAAGTCAAGGCCAGGTGTAAACAAAGAAACAGCGAGTGGACCTGTATGCATTCCGCTGCCGATAATGCGGTGGTGCTGTCGCAGCGTTTTGGGCGGGGAAGTCTGCAATTTGCCCAAAAACCCGCGCGGGTGAAGGGTGGTCTAGCTGTTAGCTAGCGGCAGGGAGAAGACATTAGTCATAGCACGGACACCGTCACAACACAGTCACAGAAAGAGGTTCTTTCAATTTTTTACTATTGTAAATCATTACTTATTGCCTAATTATCGCATAGAAGATCTTGTTTGTATGGAAAGAGTATGGTTTACTAACGGCAAAAGATATTCTACTCGTCGAATCTTTACAGATCCTTGGATTACTCATAGACCTCAAAATTTGCAAAATATTATGTGGATTTACAAGGATCCTTTTTTTTTATAAAACTTAAAATAGATATTATGTACTGGCACAACACAGCGATCCTAGCTCAGATACAGAGCACAGTCTCAGACACAGATAGCACACAGACTCAGCACAGTCACGCAGCACACAGACATATCATGGACTGAGAACATGGATACAACACACAGGCATGGAACATCCATAGACATAGCACCCAGACACAGATGTAGCCTTCCTGGTATCCGTTTCAACATACGGTCACCATCACCAGTGCACACGCAGTTACCACTGCACACCACCCACAAGCAAGCACTAATCAGCAATTGCGCTCGAAGGCGGCATGAACAACTCCGATACCATATTGCAAGGAAATTGAGCAAAACAACGGAAGGACAAGGTTCCCGAATCAGCGAACAACAATTGTAGCCAGATATCCAAAAACTGTCCAAAAAGTAAGAAATGTGCAAAGAACTCAGGTAGAGAGCTAAAAACATCAGCTCGAGTGTCAATGACAACCAACTGTGTGCTAGCATCAACACGTCGTCCACTGTTCAACCTCCTACCTCGGCACTCAGCACCCGGACTATGATCACATCACCCTATACTAACCTTCATACGTGACAACGACAGGTGATATCAGCAGCCTTGAACCAAGTACTGACGGATGTCGAAGAAGATCATCACCTGTCTCACGTACGTACTTTCTTTCATTTATCTCTCTGCCTCTCTTTCTCTCTCTTTTCACACATGCATACCCAAAACAAGCGCACGAGCAGGAAATGCAGATACTCCTTTGTCATATGGACTGCAGACTCAGCCTTTGTCTCCCTGTTAGTTTCTGTGTTTGTTGTCTGTTAATGTGACTGTCTGTTTGTCTGTCTGTCTGTCACATGCACTCACATACGCACACACAGATATACACCTGCTTTATATTTATGTCGGATTAGTCTCCCTGACTCACTGTCGATAGCCTGTTAAGATTGCAGGGTCAGTGCACATAAAGTCGCCCACCTTTCTCAAGCCTTAGGCAGTGCAGTGAGTTTCTATCCACCAGTCTAATGCACCTCATGCAGACTGTTGGGTCCTATTTCTCCTAACCAGTCTGCCTCCTACGAGATCTTTCGCTTTCAGCCAGTGATCAAGGGACAATTAATAAATAATAATAATAATAATAATAATAATAATAATAATAATAATAATAATAATAATAATCGAGGAAGATGAGCAATAGCGAACTTCAACAATCAAACAGCGTCATATACATGAGACCAGACAGTCGTGACTTCGAACCATCAACAAAATTGCAGCAGTTTCACCAAATAAGAAGACACCAAGAGCTCATGATTGACAATTCTAATAGTCTCATCATCATCATCAACGAAGAACCAATGTTGATATCCTATCTTGCGCTCGGCGCCCAGACTACAAATATCAGATCCTATCTAGCCTATCTATAATGTCGCTGATGATGTCAACAACTCCCCAAAGTACGAGCAGATCTCGACCAATGCCGCACACCTCAATCACCAGGTATGTCTCCCGTATTACTCACAACCTCTATCCCCCAACACACAGATGCCACTTGGACCCATAACTATGCACTCGCCTCCTCTCCTTCTCTCTCTCTCTCTCTCTCTCTCTCTCTCTCTCTCTCTCTCTCTCTCTCTCTCTCTCTCTCTTTGGCGTGTTTTGCTTGTGCGCGATCGATCCTACTTTTTCATGCGCATGCTCTTTTTCGTTTTCTCACGAGCATGCTCATTATCCCCTCGGTTTCCCGTACATCTCATGGTCTCTTTGGATGCTCTCGTTACCTTTGTCCCTCGTGTTCATCAAGCCCATCCGCCTGCATACTCACCATCTATGCTCGCCTTCAATCATTCTTGTGCCCATCTTTTCCCTTACAACTATTCTACAATCACTCTGCACGTGAACCTAGCCCTTGATCAGGGCAGATCCAGGCTCAGCAAAAGTTACCGGAGTCGGGCCATAGTTGTGCTCGATCAGACCTGTTTGTAGGTACGCTCCTTCTTGGTCTCAATCTTCCGTCAAATCGATAAGGTTGAATAAACCCGTGACTGCACTCCCAGCAACAATTGCTGAGATTGTAACTATCCATACTCTTCCCCAGGCCACTTAATCAGTAGGAGCGACGGCGGTGTGTACCAAGGGCAAAGGCGTGATTAGAGCGAACTGATGACTCATGCTTACTAGGCATCCCTCATTCAAGATCGATAATAATAACAGTAATAATAATAATATAATAAATAATAAGTAATAATAATATCAATAATAATTCGTAATAAATGATTCTTCCTACCCTCATAGTCAGATACGTTCATGTCGGGATTCCTCACGGAGGGACGACCGTTGGTGAACATCTTCCTTCTTCACACATACACCCACTCATACACGCATATACATACACACGTGTACGCACACTCACAAACGTGCAGCAATGTAGACTTCCACTTTTAGCGATAGATTCATCCGATCTTCTCATCTTCTTCATGGAAACAGCGTGTAGTCTGCCAATCGATTCATCACACTCGCATTCTCACCCACACATACACAGACACTCATGAGTAGCGTATATCCATATCCTAGTGGTAGATTCGCCCGGTCTCGCCCAGCCTATCGATGGGAGTGCAGGGTCAACTGCGAGGTCGGGAACTTCTTCATTTGAGGCAGGCGAGACTCGAGAAGCAGAGGCCGATATTCTACATAACCTTCTGTCAATTCAGCAGTGCCGCAACGCAACATGATCCATCACGATTGTGCAATACACCGAGACCATTGCATGGGCACTTCGAGCACAAGGGCGCACCTCGACAAGCTGGACGATGACGGGTAAACGGTCTTTCCCTCGTCTCGCTCCTCCTTTCTCTTCTTCTTCCCCTTTTTCTCCCTCTCCCGGTCATCTCCATCCTCCTTGCATTATCCTTCTCCCTCGCCTTCTCGCTTCACTCCTACTCGTACCCGTACTCCTTCTTTCTCTCATGCGTTACCTCTGCGTCCCCTCCTTGTATTCACATGATTTCATGTTTCATACTTTACGCAATCCACTCCTGTTCTTGTATGCATCCCACTTCTCTTTATTCTTTACCCCCCCCCTTTCCGCGTTTCTTCGGAGGGCAAAAGTCCTACTCTGTAAGCCCCGCGGGTGGGCAATTAAGAAATGAGGTTGATAATAATAGTGATAATAATCATGTTAATAATATTTTTGCTATATGTCGCTGCCATTGTTTCCTTTAGTAATAATGATTATAGAACAATATAATAATAATAATAATAATAATAATAATAATAATAATAATAGCAATAACAATAATAAATATATAACTTACTTGATATTTAACGAAATCGTTGCGATGGGATGATCGCTCCAAGTCGCGGCGCAACGGTAACCTTTGTCAGATCAAGATTCGTCCTCGTGCTTCTAGTCTCCTCACTTTCTCATCGCTCCTTGCCCCGCCCCTTCTATTTTCACACGTGTGCGCGTGCTTGGTTTCACTTGCCGACACGATTTGTTCGTGAATAAATCAGCGTTTGCCTTTGAGTTTACTTGTGCTTCCTACTGCGCCCACTACTGCATCCTACTTAGTTCACGCTCGTGATTCCTTCGTATGCGTGCCCTTGCTTCCCTGACCCTTCTTCTTTTTCTTCTTCTTGTGCGCCTCCCTTCTTCCACACGCCTACTTTCTTCCCAAGATGGAACACCTTCTCAAAGAGAACGCATCGATCCACAACTCAGCACCATGACACAGGAAGCCCCGACAAACAGCGACCGTCGTCAGCGACGAGCAAGCAGCCGTGAAAGCTTTCCGAGAGAGACGGCTAGAACCCGTATCGCATTGTAAAGATCGTCTGCGATCTTCGGAAGATGATTCACCCCCCCCCGCCTTTCGTGCAAACACATCTAAAACCCGTGCAGCGAGCCTCTTGTAACTCACATGCCTAGTCCCTAATCCACATCCGGAATATTGTCGTCTTCGTTTCACAAGGTCGAAGTAAGTGACCCTCACTCTTCCCTCCTTCTTCCTCCTCTTCCCTCTTTGCTTCTTCTCTCGCCCACTCCATGAACTATCCCGTCCGTTTGCGTACGCTACCCGACACCTATACTCCTTTTGCACGCTCCTTCTTGCCTTCACGTGTGCTGTGCAGGAGATCTAGCGCTGAGCGAACCCAGACCTACATGGAACTTCTCTGCGACCCTCAATCGCTCGCCGAATCTGTCCCGAACTCGGAGCCGGATTCACGAGAGTAAGTCTAAGAGCGTTTGTTCATGGTGCTCAAAATCAAAAATAATAAATAAGAAATCGATTTTTTTGTCAATTAATAATACAAGCAAAAGAAAGAAAGAAACCAAAAGAGAATCTAACTACTAACTACCCCGTTGTGCCAACTGTCACAACGGGCTCTAACTCTATTAACTTCCGAATCCAAGGTCACGGGTTCGAGTCCCGACAGACTGAGCTCGGGTGGGAAATCTAGCAGAGCTCCTTGTCAAAAAGGAGCTAGTCTCAGCGGCCGGTAGGCCTCGATCCCCGTATCCCTTGCTTGTCAGACCCTACCACTCTACTGTATGACAGACTACTCTACTATACTCTACTCTACGAAACCCTACGAAACTTTACGATCCTCTATGACACTTTATAACACTTGACTCTACTCTATTCTACGACACTCTACTTTACTTTACGACACTCTACTCTACTCTACTCTACTCTACTCTACTCTACTCTGTTTCTTTCCCTGATGCAGTAAATGTTATCTCTCTCTCTCCCTCACAAACATACACAGACATGAATGTGCCCCACAAACACTGATAAGCAACGTATTCCAACAGCTTGATTAGTCGCCGACAGCTGATTCGTTGCCGACAGTATAATCTTGTTTGATACATCATGTGAACTGCTAATATAATTGCAGTTCGTAGTCAAGGCAATGCCAATCCAGGAATCAACATCCCCATCACCGCTCTTTCTTCTGCTCTCTCACTCTTGTGCATGCAAGCAAGTGCACATCCCTCTAGCTTTGGTGAGTCTCCGGTGTTCGTTTGCCTTATTGTGCATATTTTTCTTTTTTTCACACACTCTTCTTCTTCTTCATCTCGTTTTCTTCACATGTTTCCCATCTCCTCAGCCTTCAAGTTGTACGTCTTTGTTGTCCCTGCCTACAATGCTCAACTCTTTGTCTTTTTCTCCCTGCTCACGAGTATTCTCTCTCATTGGTATACCCTCTTTCTTTGTTTTTTCGCCCATGCATTCGTCGTTGCCACCCTTTCACTGTTTGCGTTTATCTCGTTTCTGCTTGCCTACGTAGCTAGCACCGTCTTCACGCATCTTCCTTTCCCCATTCACCTCGTTTCTCTCTTCTCATCCATGTCCATCTTCCCTTCTTCTCCCTTCCGTGCTCACCTTCCTTCTCCCCTGCGTGCTTACCTTCCTTTTCCCGGTGTCGTTTTCTTCCACGGAGCTCTCCTACCTCTTCGTGCATTTTCCCCCGTTTCTCCACGTAGTTTTCTCAAACGTATACCCCGTAATCATGGCTAAGATTAAAATACATTAGTGAAAGAAATGATAATAATAATGATAATAATAACACATATTAATAATAAGAATAAATACGATTAGTTATAATGATTACATATACAACCCGGTACATACTGAGTTAGCTCTCACTTCGAGTAGAAGAAGGGCAACTTAGCATATGTATAGTAGTAGAATCTGTTTAACTAGTGACCCGAGCCTATTCCCTCTAACTCTGTGCGTGTGCACGCTTTGTTGGTCTGTGTGCCTGTGTGAGCACCTGTCAGCTTAAGTGTACGTGTGTCCCACAAGGGCATTCGTTTGATCGGAAGGCCCGATGGGCCTATACTTACCCATGGCTGCGTCGTATAGATTTGCGGCGGGGAAAGAACTCCCAGGCGATGGGTAGGGTGGCACTATACCAAGTGAATGTCGGTGTGCCGAGTATCCGCGGCCGAGAAATGTCGACATCTGCGTATCTTAGATGTACCCTATTATGATAGTAACCAGATCAACCCCTCAACCTCCCTGGTCGAAGGGTATCAGTGTCGATCCTAACCATCACAGTGCGTGCCACAGTGATGCGCGTGCTCATACAACATTCTAAGCTCAGACTAGTCCCTCAAGGCGGTCGGCACAACCAACCTCTCGATTGTAAAATCATGGCCAAATACCGTTGTAAGGGTATTTCGTCCGACACCGTTCTGACGGAGTGGTCAGAGATGCTAGGTCCAGAAGGGGTGGATCCAGTGGGGACGTAGTATATCTTGAGCGCGGAGGTTCAAGGAGATGTCATATGGAAGGTGAAGGAAGTCCTCCCCAACGGATTCAGGAGGATAGAACGATGGAGAAGGGAAGGCCCCTCCAACAACCTGAAGAGGTTGGAAGAGGTGACAATGAGGGTCTGGGACAACCCAACTTAGGTCAGGGTAGTGGAGAAACGAAGATGCCCACAGGCAAGTCAAGCTCCCTCCCTGGTGGGTAGAACCCCGCTGAGTCAACTGAGCCTAGACCCCACTGCTTGGAGCTGGTCGCCCAGTACAGGGGAAGATTCGCCCTTGTGCCTACTAGATTACACAGTATCGCAAGGGTACCAGCGCTCAACCCCCAACCGTAAAAACCCAGCCCAAATTGCTATATCCAGATGGCAGGCAGTATGGACAGAAGACCTGTCGCAAGTGGGCCCCAAATTCGAGAGACTGTGGGAAACCCTCATAGTATTACCAAACGGGAAACATGTTAGCTTATTGTGGATGTTGTCCTTGAAAGTCAATCCGTTAGCAGTCTGGCTAAGGAGTAAAGGCGTGGAAGTGAACCTGGTTGTTCGAGATGCAGATGACCATTTGAATCCACCAGACACCTGTGGTGGGAGTGCCCAACGTCCAAACGAGTATGGAAATGATGGTCGCACCACTGGACGAAGTTTGGCGATCAGTCGGTAACATGGGATGAGAGATGGGTGCTATTGGGTTTCTTCCCGCCGGGTTGAAAGGACACAGAGGGTGGGGGTACGTAGCTCACGTTGTCAGGGGTCTTATCTACGAAGTGATCTGGAAAGACAGAAACAAAGCACGTTTTCAGAAAAGACCCCTGTCAGACATGGAAACTAAGTGCTTTATCAAGCAGAGTCTGAAACAGGCCATCTGGGTACATTGGAGGCGGAAAGCGAAAGTGGGCAAAGGGTCTATAAGCCAACTGAGGTGGTTCTCGCAAACCTGAGCAAGAAATAAGAAGTTGGCAGATGTTCAGGCAAGCAAGGGACTGGTTATCTCACGTTGGATACTGGATAGGGACAATCCCGGGGAATGATCTGTGGACTAGAAGGACAAGGAGTAGCTGGTAGTAGTTGATCGGTTAGCAAGGCTATTCACCAGGGCACTCGGTGGGGTAGGATCACGGTAGGCCAGTATCAGAAATAGAGTGCCAAAGTAGAACTACGACCTGGTTCCAGGTCCTCTGGGCCGTGCTAGTCCCAGACTTCAGCTTAGTAAGTGAAAGTTAGAATATTTAGTTGAAGAATCATCAATGGAACATGGATTATGGAAGCCAAAAACTCTCAGTCTCTTCGCAAGCGCAAGAAAGGTAGACAAACTGTTTTATTTGTAGTATTGGGTAACGCAGTAGGAACAAGTTTCGTAACTTCGGGTTCTGCAGGCTGCTGCCTGTAAGCTAAGCTGGCTGATGCTGTCAGTAGTCCGGGTCGAATTGTGAGGTCCCCGACCTCTATTTAAATTTTATTCATGATTTAAATTTAAGTCATGACTCGTGTGCTAGTGGAACTGTGCCCCGGTCCTATTTTCTACAGGTGGGTGATAGTACTGTATGCGGCCTCCACAACAGCAGTCGCAGTGAATGGGCATCTTTCTGGCCCATTCCCCTTAACCAGATCCCTAAGACAGGGCTGCCCTTTGGCGCCCCTGCTGTTTGTCACATAGTTAGAAATGCTGATCTCAAATATCAAAGCGCACCCAGATATCAGAGGTCTACAGGTGCAACACCTAGATTGTCGGGTCAAAGCATTAGCGGATGACCTGATGGCAATCACTGAGAATTCGCAAAGATCTCTGTCGGCATTGAAAAACTGTTTAACAGACTACGCGGCCCTGTCGGAAGCAGCGATGAACTGGACAAAGTCTGCTTACCTCCTTCCTGAGGGGTACACGTTGGCGGTAAAGTGGGGTATGAAACGAATTGAAAGTGGCAGCTCGAAAAGGTACTTGGGGGTGCTAATCACGCTGGGACATTGTGCGGATATGCAGAATGAGCTCCTACAGCAGAAGATTATCCAAAGGCTGGTCATTTGGGGACCAGCCAAACACTTGTCTCTATTTGGTCGGGCCCTAGTTACCAATGTGGCGCTGTTCGCCGTGCTGTGGTTTGTAGGCTCCATTAGAGCACTTGGAAAACAATTTATTAAAGTTGTACGCCACGCAGCAGCGCGCTTTCTGTGGAAACCCTTCGCCCAGAAAGACACAGGCTTCATATCAAAAGTCGCCTGGGAACTTATATGCTGTCCCAAAGAGGAAGGGGGTTTGGGGATGCTGGACCCAGTTAGACAAAATGCAGCACTCCTAGTGAAGTGGATAATCAAGGCAGTTTCCAGCCACGTTGACGATCATTGGATTCTCCTCGCGGAACAGATCCTGTCACAAGACTGGAAGCTGCCACGATTAAGTGATGTTTGGACATGTTGTATGATGGAATCTTATCTGCGGAGAAGAGTCTCATCACCTTTCTGGCAGGATGTCCTGAAAGCCTGGAGTAAGGTTGGACCCCGCTCATGGGTTCCGCCTACGACAAGGGATGAAGTTCTCTCCCAACCACTATTCGACAATCCTCAAATCATGGATGAGAATGGCAAACCTTCCTCCGCCGGAAGTGACCCGACAGCCTTCGGCATACAGTGGGCAGAGAAAGGTGTGCTCAAGATAACCGATATGTGGAACGAACTGACGGGCCAATGACTATCGTTGCAGGAACTGAAGCAGAAACTGGGTAGGTTGGGACAAGTGGAAGACAGAGCGACCTTGTTGATGGCCGCCATCCCCCCCGAGTGGAAACACTTGCCGAGTCCGGCGGGTGTTCCCCCTCCGGGGACTTGGTTCATTACACAATCAGCAGTGACGCAGGAGGATCAACTAGAGACTTATTGGAAACTGCTTTCAATAGAGAAGGATGGAAGTAGAACGTTTCAACAGTGGAGCAGGGTCTTAGGTTCAGAGACGTTACAGCGCGAAGAGGAACATTCTTCTGTTGCCTCAAACAGACCATGGGGGAACTTGATTCAGATCAGAACCAGGGAGATCTGCAGTGAAGAGGGAGAGTGGACGTGCAAACTGTGGGCCAATGGGACCCCAATTCGCCAGCTACGGCTGGACCCCAAAATGTGGTCTTGGCAGGGATCCAAAAGATTTCCCAAGGAAGCCTGACTCACAGATCTTACAACTGCAGGAGGCTACGACATCCAACTCCCATCAAGAACTCCAATTTCGATTGCGATTAACCGATGGTCACAGGTGGACACAACAGAGGATGCTCAAATATGCAGAGCGATCACGAAGTGCTGGACGCAACTCAAGAAACTTCCTCTGATAAGAGCTACGGTGCTACTCTAGTTACTTTCAATGCAATCGACCCCTTCGGCAGTGTGGCTAGCCGAGAGGGGCATGAGCATCAAAATTCAATGCACAAGGTGCCACTGGCCTTTCGAATCTACGGTGCATTTATGGCTCTCATGCCCACTGTCTCGTAGAATATGGGACTGGTGGATTGTCCACTGGGACCGCATCAGTGGGTCGGTGTTCCCCTGGGATGACCAGTGGATTTTGTTTGGTGGCGTCCCAGAGAGTCTAGCCTTGGACAAAGGATGGGGCTATATGGCCCAGGCCCTTAGGGCATGCCTGTTCCTAGTCATCTGGGAGGTCAGGAACAGGAACGTCTTTGAGGGTCGGTTTCTCTCAGATAAATCGATCAAGTCCTTGGTGAAGCTTCAGATCTGTCGCAGTATAAAAAGCGACTGGAGGAGAATCTCCTCTTCAAGAAACAATTCGACAGGTCTCCTCTGGTTTACAGAAACTTGGTTTCTGAGGGGGCTGTTGGCGAAGCTTCAGAATGGTAATCTAGTTTTGAATGAATGGTTATTAAATGATGAGTAACATACCTGGACGCTCGGTTATTCTCCGCAGTAGGAGGGCAGCAGACTGGGGGATGTGGGGTAGGAGTGAGCGTCATTTAAAAGGGTTGGAGAGAGCTCCGCTACCCCGGCAATAGGGGTGGTTTTGTGTTTCTTCTGAAACGTTCAGACGACCGTGTAGGTCTGAGTTGGCTTAGTACTAAGGAGTAATGAGTGTCAGTAGCACCTGCACAGTAGGTTCTATGCACTGAGGGATTGCTGCTGGCTTCGGGGGGTCGGTCCCCTGCATGGCTTCTCCCTGTGAGCGAAACTGGGTAATGCTCCCAGAAGGTCTGTGTTTTTCCGGGTAGACTGTGAGGACCCCGGCCTCAAAGTTTTATGATTAATCTAAGCCTTGGGCACTGGGCCCGTATTGTTTGAAAAAAAAAAAAAAAAAAAAAGAACCGTGCCCCGGATAAACACTGCCCCTGCCCGTGCAGGGCCGATCGGGCGGTTGCTTGGGCGACCCTGTTGGCCGTGGTGCGTTGTCCGGGAATGCCTGCGGCCAATGTATGGGCCAAGTACTCGTGCCAGCCATAGTCAGGGCTAGCGGCAATAACTTGTGGTGCCAGCCATAGCATTTCTTAGGCTTGACATCAACAAAGAAAAGCCCCTGATGCTGGCTGCGCCACTAACAGTAGTGGACAGTCTCACGCCCTGGATCGACTCCTCCCGCCCGAACACGGCGCCCACCCACAGCCACCAACGACCTACACACGTCCACCGGTCTTCCAACCTCCAACGACCTGCACACACGACCACCGTCGCCTGCCTCGCGGTAAATCAGGGCATATCCACACTACCGTAACACTTTCATATATGTAGCCGACTATAATTATGGCTGGATGTGGACGAATCTGACGGCAATCACGTCCAGAGCGTAGTAGGAAAAGTTCCAGTGTGAGTATGGCCTCAGTTCGTTAGCACTCACCAAACGTGGTGCTGGCGGGAAGTCGGGTTGGTGAGTCCATTAGTTTGTTTTGTTGAGTGCGGAGGCGAGGGTGGCAAGACGATCAGTTACTCGAGCCGTCTGGACTGAATTCGAAATCCCATAATTCGCGACAGATCTCTGATTCCCCGCCGCCGTTCTGGACCAGGCAACGCAAGGAGCTAGCGAAGCGCTTATTCCGGCTGGCCACCATCGCTTGCGGAACTGTTTCGTGCGAAGGCGTGCCGCTTGAGAGCCAAGTGGCCGTCCTTCTACGCCATCAGTACCTACGATTGATCCTGCCACGTGGCGGTCGTACACAAAGAGGTGAGTGAAATGATGCTTTCTACGAGGTGTCCACGCCCCTAAATGATGTCATCTGCTCAATCCGACTTCCCCACCTGTCAGAAATCTTTCCAGTCTGTCTTTTTCGTCGCCCAAGATGTTCAGAACAATTTCTTCCGTTCCTTCGCTGTTTGTCCTTGTCTGGATGATATCTGCTTCGGTCGAATGATCGAGAAGTAGCGTGTTCCCATCCTCTCCTTACGCCGGCGCAGTAGCCTTTGCTGTCGGGATTCTTCATCCTGTGTCTTTACCCACTGAGGTCCGCCCCGAGTAAGCAGCAATGCACACGGGATTTCTATACGTGTGGTAAGAGAGAGAGAGAGAGAGAGAGAGAGAGAGAGAGAGAGAGAGAGAGAGAGAGAGAGAGAGAGAGAGAGAGAGAGAGAGAGAGAGAGCATTCCGCGTATGAGCTGCGTCTCCTTGACCAAGCTCGCTCGAGTGGCACATATACTGTCAGGTCACTTTCGTTAACACGACGAACTACCAACGTCATCATCATCGTCGCAACTGAGGCCGGCGTATAGCGGTTTGAGAAATCTTTTAGCGTGTGGGGAGGAAGCTTATTGCACGCAGTAGCGTTTATGATGGGAAGGGAGGGAGTGATGATGATGTGAGACTTTGTGACTGTGAACGGCTTACCGGCGAAACTTTGGCGAGAACCAGTTGCCGCCGAAGCGGGAAGATGAGAGGGAGCTTGTCAACTGTAACCAAAACAGAAGACATATGAAAGGTATGGATAGACATGCGAAAGTGTCGAAGAAGAAGCGTGGATGTTGGAGAAGTCGGCAGTGAATGGCGACGGTCGTTAATAAGGGTGGAAGGAAAGAGGGTTGTGCCCCTGGTAGTCGATTCTGATATCCGGTCGGATGGATCGTATTGCCATGATAGGAAGATCGATATGTGCTGAAAACGTAGTGGAGATTGGGACATTCGGCGGCAAGGCTGGCGAAGCGCATGAGTGAAATGATATGATGGAGAAGCAAGGAATTGCGACCATGAGTGAAGTCTATGGCGGCGGAAGTTCCTGAGAGTGGAAGGAAATCAATATAAGGGAAACACGACAGACAGAGGTAAATGCACAAATAGATAAACGCAAATGGTTTAATCACGAGGTAGGGCGATTGAAAGGATCGCCGCTTGTTAATCGTAGGAAGAGGATGGAGGAGGTAGATTTGATTGGAGGAGGGCGGGAAGAAGAGGAGGAGGTAGCTAGCCCTTTTCCGTGTGTGGGCTTGTGAGGCCCTTGTAACCCGGTTTCGCCTGTTTTCGTGGCTCCGTTTGTTGCCATGTTTCTCGTCGTTTTTTTTTTTTTTAAGGCCACTCAACTAATTTTGCCAACGACACGCGCCGGCCACTCAATTTTATTTTAGGCCACTCAATTAATTTTGTTTTGACCCAGGTAACAGACCGGTCGACGGATGCGTTCTGTTTCGAGGAAGGTGAGACGGAGGTAACGACACGTTCTGATTCGACCTAGGCACCATTTTCCCTGCTCTGTGGACGTTTGATTTGGCGTAACACAGGGCCTCTGTGCACAACTCACTCAGCCAATGCGAAGTGGCTAGTGCATGGAACTCTTGGAGTGTAGTTTTTTTCCATGATGGAGCAGGAACACAGGGCGTCTGTGCACAACTCACTCAGCAAATGTGTGAAGTGGTCAGTGCATGGAACACCTTGGAGTTTAGTGTTTTCCGTGATGTAGCCGGAACCCTGAGGTTCTAGAAAAAAAAAAGAGGTTTCTGAAGGAAATTGATTTTTCGAGGTATCTTGATTCGACGTTCGGGATCGTATATCGTTACCTAACTGGGAAGAAAACCGTACGAGTAGGTGACTGATTTACTCAGCTCAGACGCGTCTCTGAGAGGTTCTGTACCTGAGGTCGAAATGCGTTAGCGCTCGCGTGGCCATTACATGGCGGGAAAATGACATAATGGCACGGATCTGATGATCCAGCACCTTCTGCAGCCGAAGGAGAACGTACGTTCATTTTCGCTGCATCTGGACTGCACGTTGGGTCAAATTCGGCTATAGTGATTGTACGTTCTGCTGAGTGTATGTGTCCGGCGGATTAAAATCTCACGCCGGCTGTCCTTGGAGTGAGTCGTATTTATCTCCGAGAGTTCTGGCGGCTTTCTCAGCGTTTCCCTCTCAGGTTGGTCTGCAGCATTGGGGTTGATGGCGAGACAAACGAGGGATACGTAGATTTTTTATGTTAGAGGCGCTGGTGAGTGCATTTCTGTTTTTTTTTTTTTTTTTTTTTTTTTTTTTTTTTTTTTTTTTTTGGTTGTTATACTGTGGATCGGAGCTTTTTTTATGCTTTGTCTTATGACTGGCTGGTCTTGTCCCGTCGTTTGGCCTGTAGTTGCCGGGGGCGGTGTTTGCATGTGGGACTTGTCATCTAGGCTTGTCATTTAGGATCTGCTTTGCAGCCCCCTGTTCTGTTTTGTTTGGGCTGTTTCCTTCCTCTTTTCTTTGCCTCTTTGCCTTCTGGCTGTGTGCAAGTGGGTCGATATGACACACGGGGGTGGGGGCAGCCGCCGCTCAACCTACATCCACGTGTGCGGCCTTGTACGCAAGAGGTTCTGAACAGGGGGAGTCGTAAGAAAGAAGATAGAAAACTGAATTCAATTTTCCCTGGTTTTCTTTTCTTATTTTTTCTTTTCTTTTTTTCGCATTTGTGCTGATATTCCTGTGACAATATATAGATATATTCTCAATTTTTCTCAATTTTTCTCGTTTTTTGTCATTTTTTCTATTTTTTTAGGCCACCAGCCGGGCCGCCCGGGTCCCGGGTGGCCAGCCCGTGCAAGGACCAGGGAAGGTCCCAGCCAAAAAAAAAAAAAAAAACCCTCCAAAAAATCCGAAGAGAAACTATGTTATGCAGAAAAATAAACTGAACAGTTTTTGCCTCAGGGTCACATTGAAATTCTGCACCAAATTTAGAATAAAAAATAAAATTGTAATTTTTTTATTTTTATTTTTGTTTTTAAATTGTTTTTGGCCTGGCCGGGCAAGTGACCCCGGGCCACTCTGGTAGCCTAGATTTTTTTTCGTTTTTTTCGTTTTTTTCGTTTTTTTCGTGTTTTTTTCTTTCGCATTTGCGCTCTGATATTTATGTGATGATATACATACAATGTGATAATGTATATGTATATGCATATTTCGTGGCCTCTGTGGAAAGAACGCATTGGAATCTGAACGCGGAAGAGGTGAGTGTCGGGTAACCAAGGGAAAATGCATAGCGAATTTTTTGTCTATACATCGCTTTGCGATCTTGGACACTGTTTTGTTTAGGCGAATGTGACTGAAAATGTGCTTGGAGGCTGGATTGCTTTCAAAAACGATTTGCCTTTTGCCACATTGTAAGTTGTGTCTATGAAGCGCGTTTCGTAATCTGTGAAGTCGCTGTGTCAAAGGACTAATTATAGAAGTTAATATTTGTTTATTTGGATTATTACAGTCCCTTATATTTTATTTTACTTTGACGATCCCGATGGCGATTTCGACGTCCCGGCGGCGATATCGGCAATTTTTAGAATCGAAATTGTCAGGATTCTCGCCAGTAGGGCCTGACGACGATTTCGGTTCACAAAACGCCACGCCAAAATTTCGCCCAGGAACGTCCAAGTTCAATGTCCGAAGGAGGTAATTGATTCTAGCGATCCGCATTTAGCTAAATTGATGATATTGTGGAGATCGTGTCGTAAATGTGTGGCGGCGGTGTCAAAGGAGTTAGTCCCGACTGTGAGTGAATTCTTACACTGTTTTTTTTTTTTTTTGGCTGTATATGACCGGAATTCTACCATGACCTGGATGTATCTGACCGCAATCACGTCCAGAGGTTAGTCCAAAAGCGGTGTGTCAAAGGAGGTAGTCCCGACTATGAGTGAATTCTTACACTGCTTTTTTTTTTTTGGCTGTATATGACCGGAGTTCTTACCATGAATGACCGGAATTCTACCATGACCTGGATGTATCTGACCGCAATCACGTCCAGAGGTTAGTCCAAAA
>BFEA01000160.1:2652622-2665108 GCA_003427395.1 Chara braunii | reverse complement strand
TGTGTTAATTGAGGGGGTTTTCCTGATGTGAGTTTGATTGATTTTAAATTGAGGGGTTTTTCCTGATGTGAGTTGTGTGTTAATTGAGGGGTTTTCCTGATGTGAGTTGTGTGTTTTGGCGTGTTTTTGGGTATACTGCTGCCGCTACATGTTCCCTCAGCAGCGAGACTAGCAGCATGGCCGTGATGGCGGCGGCTTTCCAGGTGGCAGGTGTTGGATCTGGCATCGTGACGGGAACGGCAATTGGGAGGGAGAGTGGCATTGGAGGTACGTCTTGCAGCCGCAGCCTGGGAGATTCCCTGATGCTCACCGCTGGGGTTTATCGCCCCTGCAGGAGCGCGAAAGCAGCCGTGATGAAACAGTGTGACTGTCATCCAGTCCTTCTGAACGGTTTTGATGGTCTTCGCTCATCTGGGCCGTCGTCGCTGCCTCGTTTTGGTAATGAATCATCTTCCAGTTTTGCCTCCATAGCCGGTGCGCAGATCAATTCAAGGAGGTGTAGGTCTGCTGCCGCTACTGCCCTTCCCCGCCCTGGAGAGGCTCGTGCCTCCACCTACAAAGTCTCTGTACTCGGTGCTGCTGGCGGAATTGGTCAACCCCTCTCTCTGTTGCTCAAGATGTCTCCCCTTATTTCCGATCTCCGTCTGCACGATATTGCCAATGTGAAGGGCGTCACGGCCGATCTGTCCCACTGTAACACCCCTGCCCAGGTGTCTGGGTTTATGGGCCCAGAGGAACTGGCAGAGGCCGTGAGGGATGCTGATCTTGTGGTCATTCCGGCGGGCGTGCCGCGGAAGCCGGGTATGACCCGGGACGACCTGTTCAATGTCAATGCCGGGATTGTCCAGTCGCTTGTGGAAGCCGTAGCCAAGCATGCACCCAAGGCTCTGATCAACGTCATCTGTAATCCGGTCAATTCCACGGTGCCGATTGCTGCAGAGGTGTTGAAGAAGCAGGGTGTGTACGACCCTGCGAGGCTGTTTGGTGTGACGACACTTGATGTGGTTCGATCGAACACGTTTGTTGCGGAGGCTAAGGGTCTGCGATTGATAGATGTTGACGTTCCCGTAGTGGGCGGTCACGCAGGGGGCACAATTCTTCCTCTCCTGTCGAAGACCAAGCCACGAGTTGAGTTCACTGCTGAGGAGATCGAGTCGCTGACAAAGCGCATTCAGGAAGCAGGGACGGAGGTTGTCCAAGCCAAGGCTGGTACCGGGTCTGCCACTCTTTCGATGGCTTATGCTGCTGCAAGATTTGCTGAATCTTGTTTGCGAGGCCTGGATGGCGACACAGACGTGTACGAGTGTAGTTATGTGCAGTGTGACGTCACTGAGCTTCCGTTCTTTGCCACCAGGGTGAAATTGGGAAGGAAGGGAGTTGAGGCGGTTGTTCCCATCGAAGGGATTTCCGAGTATGAGCAGAGGGCACTAGAGGCAATGAAGCCAGAGTTGAAGGCGAGTATTGAGAAAGGGGCTGCCTTTGTTAACAAGGAACCTGTGACGGCTTCAGCATCTTAGGAGGAGGAGGAGAAGGAAGGCGAATGGAGACAGTTTGGGTCGTCTTTCAGAACAGGTGAACTCGATCCGATGGCTTAATGTTGGTAATAAAGACCCAGAGGGTGGATCTAACCGCTTGGCAAGGTATCGTTTTCAGCGGAAGCGTAGATTGGTCAGCACAGTGCTATTTGGCCATGTGGCTACTTGGCTATTTTACAATAATAAGGACAAATAGTTTGTGCAAGGTTACCTTTGGGGCTGGGGAGTCCAGTTGCTGGGACGAGACACCTCTGAACGAGGGGTTCCGTGGTTGAGAGGGCGGCGATCTCAGCTGAAATGAAGTATGGGCCAGGTCGAACTGTTCTCTCCAGAATGAGGTTTCACAGCTGTTTGCTGTTTTGCGACTTAGTGCAAATTGTACTAGGAGTTATAAGAGTAGCATATGCGCGTATGCACGAGTGCATGTGTGTAAATGCGAACCGCGGGGGGTGGGGAGAGAGAGAGAGAGAGAGTCATATGGAGGAGGCCCAAAGAATAGTGATTGTGGGTCTTATGGCCCACATGGCCTTCTGAAGTTGATATGATTCAGTATGTGGGATGGTTGATTTTTACTTGTTGGTGGGATTTGTTTGATCTGTAGGACGTGGGTGTAGAATGTAGCGAGCAGCAACTTCCATTGTGACATGTGTGCTCGGGCAAGGAACAGAGAATTGGCGAGCACCAGCTTGTATTGTGATTCAGCTGCCATGGCAGCTCGTGAGGTGGGACTGGGACGATGGAAATTTGAATTGAGTTCTGACAAACACATTGTTTGTCTCAGGCTTTAGAAAGGCAGTTGGAGATTGAAAGATGGACAATAAAGTGATGATACATGTATGGATGGGGAGAAGTGGGTATTCGAAAGAAATGCCTGAGATGTGTAGTGCACCGACATGTGTGTTTTATTTTCAGCCGGTGCTGTACGGCCGGACACATCTCCATCTGGTGTGTACACGTTCTCTTTGAAGTTCGAATTCAATGCGCTATTCTCTATTTTCTCTAGATACATTGCTGGTCGTTCCTTGGATGAGATTCAGAAGTTATGGTACTGTGGCCTGCTAGGAAGGCAATTTCTGTTTTTGTAACATCTGCTCTTTTCAATATGGCGGCCTGAAGCACGGTATCGGTCTTCAATGCGGCATCTGGAAGCAGGGTATCTGTTTCCATTGAGGCCTCTTCAAGCAGGGTCTCGGTTTTTAACGAGGCTTCTTGAAGCAGGGTATTGATGGCCTGCTGACACAGGCTAGCAGGATATGGATGGCCTGGTATGGCCTGCTTAACCAGGGTATAGATGGGCTGCTTAATCAGGGTATTGATGGCCTGCTACACCAGGGTATCAATGGCCTTCTGACAGAGGGTTGCAGGGTATTCCTGACCTGCTGAAGGAGGGTATTGCTGGCCTGCTGACAAAGGGTATTGATGGCCTGCATAGCCAGGGTAAAGATGGTCTGCTGAAGAAGGTTATGGTAATGTTCAGGGATGAAAGTGATTCAGACATGTACAGAGAAGATGTGTGAAGTGGGCGGGATGTGCCGACATTTGCACAGGGAACAGGTCTGAAGAGTGAGGGGTGTCTGCAGCTGGGCTTTTGATTGATTGTTAGCCCGTGAAAAGCTGCATTAAAGATACAGATCTGAGGGATGCGTTTTTTTTTTCACCGTCCATCAAAAAAAGAAATGCACGGAGATCATGTTTGGACTCACATGTGGTCGTGTGTTCATTGCAACTCACACAATGGACAGATGTTATGGGTGTGCCTCGTACTCCACCATCTATGTGCTGATCTCGGCTGCATTTTGAATGCTCGATTACACGTTCAGTGTCAAATGCATTGGTATCCCATCCTCGCAAGCAGATTGCTTTTAAGTTCAGTTGTGCTGGGGTGCTGTGGTGTTATGCGGATGCGCGTCTGTTTGTGGTTGCTCCTGCATTAGATGCTGAATTTTGTAAATTATGGCTGTGATGATGGATTAGGTGCAGTCAGTCAGTGCAGTGGAATGAAGCCCATAACATCTGCCGGTTTTTATGATTGCTTGGTGTGATTGCAGTGAAGAGGGTGTACACAGGGACCACAGGGGGGGTGGAGTGAGAAGTAAGCAATAGAACTCACACGACAATAGGCCAAAATGTTTACGGCCAATCAAGAATAGACGAAGATGAAGGGAAGAGAAGAGAAGAAGAAGAGGAGTAGGTAGAAGATGGAAGATACGCAAATTCCCCCGAGCGTGTCAGCTCGTATAATATTACGAAAAGCTGACCAAACAAAGGTGCTGAACGCCAAAGGCGGAGCACCGCGACATAAAGTGCTGCTGGCGATTACCCTACAGCTATTTCGGCCGGTCCGCCAGTGTACCGGCCATCGTCAGGGGTGCACAGAGTTGGTGTAAGTATATGGTGTAAAGCTGAAGGGGCAGGTGACATGTGTGTATATGGCTTGGACAGCTCAGAGGGATCAGCTGTTGATATGTTGGGCCTCTCTCTGCACCTCAGTGCGAGGCACGATTGGTCCAGTGTGGCGTAGCTGGTGTGCCGGATATTGGGTATAGTATACTGTATTCGGCATATGGATATCTCAGAAGAATTGGCCGTCGATAAGTGTAGGGCCACTCTCAGCAGCTCAATGCAAGGCTCACACTCCGCAGGGAGCTTGTTTGATGTACCGGTCTATGTCAATGTCATCACGGCAGCGAAAAATTGTACTGAAAGCCCTTTCGCACATGTTCTTATGCAAGAGTACTAGGACTTTTCACTTCTGTCGATCCTCCAGTCCATGTGAACGGTACTAGTGTTGCGTTACAGGTAAGTGTGCATGTGTGCACCCTGCTTTTCTGTAGCTGCATGTAACTTAAGACTCTGTATAATTGGCTGCCGGTGCCCTCCCCTTTCCATAGTCTATTTGTTGTCATTATTAATGCGGATTCTGCTTGCCTTGAACTGCCTGTTACCTTTCACCAGCGAACTCAAAACACCGAAATGGATAGCTGCTGATTCTTCGGGCGAACAGTGGTACCGGACCGAAAAGGCTGGCGGAGCCAGCCAAATGGGAAAAGAAGTCGCGAGCCCCGGACCAGAAAGGCAGGGAAGATGGCCTTTCGGCTAAGATCAAGTGTAGTATCTGTTCTGATCTTTTTTCTATTTTTTAGAAAAAAAAAAAGCAGGGAAGATGTGCTGGCAAAGCTTCGCATGCAGCTCTTTTCTGTCTCTTCATAAAGAGGCTTGGTGGTAGTGGTCGTTTGAGGATCCGTGTTGATGCCAGCCACCTGGCAGATGTTAATTGACTTTAGGCGTGGAGAAGCGGATTTTAAGTGGTGGTGCGGACTATACAGGCGCAGGTATGCGTGCACAGTGGAGATGGAACACTTGTGCTGTGCTTGAATTTTTTTTCCTTCCCCTTTCGCCCAACAACACACATGCCCCTTGTACATGCAAAAGGGGGGCAGCAAGACTTTTTGCCATCCTGTTAGTGGGGGTGATATGAGCATCCCCCACTCGCAGGTCCAGTCCTGACCGCCCCAATCTATTGGGGGAGGGCAGCACCTGCTGGGAAGTGGGTTCAGCGTCCCATATACACTTCGATTCTCATTGACCAGCAGGGCCATTACCTGGCTTGGTCGAAGAATAGAAAAGTAGAAAAAGACCTGAGTATCGGCTGGATGACCAGCCCTCTTCAGCCCCTCCAGGCCGCCAAACAGGCAGAATTCTTTTGGGTTGTCCCATCCGCTGTCGTACTGGATCGTTTGCGCTGTTTGGTGTGTGGCGGCTAGCTCTCTCTTGGCTGACATCTGTTGAAGCTGACTACTGTCCACCTCCGCACCACTGCAGGGCCACCAATGACAGATGATGTGTGGGAAGAGGTCTTGGGAAGTTTGAAGGTGGTCGCAGCGAGATTATTGCGTCCACCGATGTCCAATCCGTGAAGAATGATCTGTTATTTCGCTTGGTTTCGTCTCTTTGTCTCGGCCGCGCCCCTCCCACCAGATTTCGGCGGATTTTGGCTATCCAAACCTCTTGTGTGATCTGCAGCCGTTCCTCCAAGAACTGTTGTATCGCCTGCATTACGTCTTTTTCTTTTCATGGTAAAGATTAAAAGATCTAGTTTTGCGTTTACCTTCATCCATTGGTCTGTGATGTCCAGTTGGATTTGCTGCTCGATGATGTCCGCCATTTCTTCAACATATTTTCTTCAAAGGTGCTGTCTTGCAGGGGAGGGGGTTAGACCCCTCACACAGCAGTGCCTCCCAATCCAATGGCCAGATGGACTCGGTGTACTGCTGGTGCCAGATGTGGGTCCCACCTGCACCATGTGAGGATTGCTCCTGGACACTGCAAGATAATATGCTCATTCGTTTCTGAGCTTTTACGGGTCCGCTGTGCAACAATGTTTTTCCTATTCAAGAATTGCCACACTCTTATGCTGTGGCCACATGAGTTGAGTTCTCCACCCTTAATCAGCTTCCGTATGCAGCCCCATGCCTCCATAAATTATCCGCTCTAATTACCGAGTCCTCTAATTCCCACGTCTCTTCTTTGCTGGGATGTTTTTTAGTAGTACTGAGTACTAATTTCCCTTTGTTTCACTTTGGTCCTGTCAACACCCATTCTTCTCAACTATTCCTCAGTTATACTGACCATGGTGGTACGGAATCAAAATGTCATCGTGCTCATGTATCGGGGCACGTGGCGCCCCTTCCTTTTACATTGTTCATATCACCCATTACTGTTGTCGTCCTCAGTTACGACTGACAGCAGCGCTTCAGCATGCATTCCGAGCTTCTTTTTTTTGTTGTTGTTGAAAAGCCAGGATGACATCACTAGGGGGGGTGATACGAGCACCCTCTCCCCTAGTGTGTGTTCTGGATGCTCCATTCTATTGCTGGGGAGCTGCACCTGCTGGAAAACGGGTCCAGGGTCCCATTAAAACAATTTGAGGAGGTATATGAGAAGAATCTGAGATTAATTTTCAAAATCGTCTGATTCGTCTCCTCCTCTTGACGTCGACCTGCCCAAACTTTCTCTTGCAAAACCTCCCTGTTATCCCATGTTCCCCATCCCCCATTGTAATGGGTAGTACATTCCCTATCGACGGTGAGCAGTGTCCCTACGATTCTACTCCCCTCGATCTTTCGTGCACCTACATGTCCTACACATGTCCTATACCCTCAACCAAATGAATACACTGTGTGTCACAGTGGCCCCTTCTCCAAATTATCCACTAGCTGACTGCATCTTGCTTCCTTGTGTGAGCGATGCAGATTTTTGTCATTCCCCTCGTTATTGTAGTTTACCACTAGCTGACTGCATCTTGCTTCCGACGGAAAACGAACCCTGATGGCAAACCAGAGCAGGGAATAACATCCACAGATTCTACACTGTAGAGAACAGGGAGCTTTCCCAGACTGGGGAGCCTAGGATGGATGTGCTTGAGCTGAAATTCGGCTGCAGTTTGCTTGTTTAAGTGCTGCGTTCACTGCTGCGCGCAGAAAACTGCGATTGGTGGTCGCACGGTCTCTCTCCTCCCCTCGCAATTGCGCACCTGGTCACCCAGATTCCCCACCAGGTGGCAGTCCTCGCTGTCTCCTTTGCACACAGACTGCATCTTGTCTCACCTGTGAGCGGTCTGAGCAGAATTCCCTGTTGCGTCAACTTTTCCTGTGTAAGCGGAATTCACTGTGCCATCGCTTGATCCCACCATTTCCCCAAAAACGGATTGTGCGTTCACATGCACAAAAAGAGGGGGGGAATTGTTTCGTCTGCTTGTCCGCACGCCCAACACTTCGCATCCTGATACTGTGATTTTGTTGCCTTCCACCGTGCACTGGCCACTGCCACATGGATAGTCATTTGCAGACGACCAGCCTGTTTCTGATCTGTGATCTGGCAACATGTTGTTCAATTGCACAGAGAGTCGCATTGTCGCCAGGAATCCCAGGATGCATTCCCCTATCACCGGGAAGGTACCGAAGGTTTTCTGCTCCATCTTCCTTTGAGCTCATCATTGAATCAGATATGGCGTGGTTTGACAAGCTGTGTACAATGTCTTCGTTGTAGCCCAGAAAAGTGAGATCTGGTTGCGGTAGAGCTAAGTCGGCGGGAAGTGAGAGGTTGTCAGGTTTGTTGCCAACCTATCACTTCCTGCATTTGATCGAAGTCCTGTACGGGCTGTAGGCTGCACGTCCGGCTCTGACTTCCTTCTCCACAGCAACTACTACCGTCTTCGCCCGAATAAAGCGTACGGTCATTCGGCCTGTGTATTTGGCACAACTTTTCAGTCCAGATGCAGCGAGAATGACAGTACGTTCTATTCGGGTGAAGATGGTAGTAGCGTGGACACTGGGCCCGCTTTAAAGCACGTGTTGGGAGAACTACAACCCAGACATACGACCCTCAGGTACAGGGGCCATGGGACGACTGTAGCGCTGAAGGGGACACCTGGTCACAGCTTTCAGTCTGAGAACAGCCAGCGGGCTGTCGTATATGGTAGTCGAGTTCAGTGCGGCGAGACCTGAGTAACTTGAACTCTGTTTCTGTGGGACGCTGAGCCCAGTTCCCAGCACGTGCTGCTCGCCACGAACAAGATTGGAGCCATCAACCCAGGGAGAGCCCTACTACAGGCATGGGCTCTCATCCCTGCCGGCAATTGGAGTTTCCCCATCTGAATGCTCTTTTACTCTTCTAGTGGCGGCCATTACCAGTCGTGTCATTGCAGGACTGTGGGCGTATCCTGCGGCGACAGCCGGCCAGCAGTCCACTTTTCTTTCTCTTTTTTCACCTTTATGATCTGTCGAACTTTGCAATTGTCAGCATCAATTTTGTTGTCTTCCTGTTGGTTATCGTAGCCCACTCTCCCCCATTCACCCTCTTTTCTGCTATGCTCGGTAATTTCAGTCACCCAGTCTTGTGGGATAGTTACTACGATGGTATGCAGCATCTCTCTCGTCACCAATTGCGACACCGTAACTTCTGGAGCAATTCATCTTCCTCCCACCGCTCCCCATTGACCCTATCACATAGATGGCCCATGGTGCTAATTCTGCATTCCACCCATTGGTGCCTGAAGGCTCCTTTGCTCACCCTGCCACGAGAAGGGCTGTCCGTCAGCGTCACAGATTGCTGGGGCACCAAAGGCTCCTTGCTTACCCTGCCGCGAGAAGGGCTGTCAGTCAGCATCACAGATTGCTGGGTTTCCGAGCAAAGGCTGGTTAAGGTCCGATCCGCTGACTTGGGATTGTCTATGAATGGTGCAAGCTTCCTCAAGTACACAAGTAACTACCGCATCGACTGGCACTCTCACTGTTGATGCTAGTCTCAGCAGCACAGTTCACGGCCTTCCACTGCCCCGATTGTGAACTTGTAATGGGGGGATCGACGAGGCTTTGTACGTGTCTCTATCCGTGCATGCATGTGTGCTTGTGTGTCGGCATTCAGAACATTGCCAGTCTCCCAGGTCATCAACTGTTCACGTGTACGTTTCTCTGTGTATAAAATCAAGTTCGTTGGTGATCGCATTAGACCAACAAACTATTATGCGGAATCGCTGGCACGGGCTTGTTGCAAAGTTCATTAGCTCGATATGGTCGAGGAGGACGTGCCCACGCATGCCTGTGAAAGGCGCACATCCACTCTTTCTTCCTGTAATAGTTATCTGTTAATAACTTAATAATTGTTAACCATCAGTAGTAACCCCCCTCCACCTCTCACTGCCACCCTGGTTACCAGCTGATTTTGCTTTCGGGATGAACTACGCGCTTTCAGTTGGCCATCAGCTGGTCCATTTGACTAATGTCCATTGGTTTTCTTTCCTTTCTTTTTTTTTTTTCCCCCAAGCCCCAGTGCCCAAGGCTCAGAATAAGAAATTGCATACAACACAAACACATGCCTGCGACGCGTCTTCCCATTAGGGCTGGAAGAACCTCAGCCACTGCTCCCGCAGAGACAGCTTCCCTAAACATCAAAAGTGCAGAATGCGTGAGGGGCATTGATTGCTTCCTCTGAAGGGAAGGATTAACTCCCCGCCATGCAAAAGTTGAGTTCTGCCCTACTATGGCACTCCATCAGAACATTCAAAGAGGGAGGGATTGGAGGGAGTCATAGCAGGGCAACTCACGTGTCATGATAGGGTAAGCAAATCAAACACACGGATCCTGATCCCAGTCGAACCCCATGTGATTATGATCAGTAATTAGCTAAATGTGTGTCTCCCTACCACTGCCGAACGTAACACAAAGTAATACCAGAGTGATGTAGAGGGGGAAACCCTCGTCTCTCGGATTGAATCAATGAATGGTGGATATGAACATGAGATAAAAGGGAGATATCATTGTGAAAATTCCAGAGCCTCCACCTGCGGGCAAGTTGTCAGTCATCGTAATTCCACAGCAAATAATTCCCATCTTCCCCAACAGATGAATGTGTGGATCATACAGCAAAATGATTTCAGGAGTGCGCCACTCCTCTACGATCAGATCGACCTCCACTACGATAGAGATGCAAACAAGATGGTCATGTGAGAAGGGGGTCGATCTGCTCTCCCTAAATCCTTGCGTCTATCCCACTCCTTCTTGCCGAACCCTACGTTTCCTCATGCCCAGCTGGACGGAGCCCTCCTCCCACCCTTCTCCCACCCCAACCCCTCGGGCAGAGAGAAGGAAAGATAAACCTGTGGCAACATAAATGTAACTTCGCTTGCAATGCACAACAGCCGCGGAAAAAAGAGAAGACAAAGGGGAAACATCAGGAGAGAGAACGGAAACCTCGTCAAGCTGGCACTTACATTCCTGAAGAGTGCAAGACAGTCGTTTGCCCTCTCCATCGGCTGCTATGGCCCGTTCGTCCTTAAAGATTCTCGTAGAAGTGATGATATTGTCATAGAAGATGCTACCACAGTCATTCTTATGATCATGTGTGGTAAAAGGAACAGCGGTGTCATCATGGTCAATAGCATCGAAGATGATGACACTTTTATCGGTGTTGCTGTTGTTGCCACCGCTGTCCTTGTTGATATTGTCGTTAATACCGGGGACCGTGGCGACGTCTTTGTCAATGATGATGGAATTGGCGGATGCAGTTGATGATGTAGTCGTTGTTTTGGATGCTGCAGTTACTGGTGAAGTGGCTGTCGTTGTCGATGTGTAGTTGATGCTGTCGGCGGTGGAGATTCTGTCCCAATCTTCCCCGAATTAATCAGCGCTGCTCCCCGCACACGGCCTTCAGCCAGGAGATGGAGAATCATGCCAAAGCGTTTGTGCCCGCTGCCAGTCGATGTATGTGTCCAGCTCCTCCTCCGGCCCCTGCTCAAAAGGCCCGGCAACCTCCTGCATGTGCTGTAATATCTCCTCCACCCATCCGGTTCCCGAGGTTGCCCCCCAATCAACCTCGAGTCCAGACAGGGGTTGGGGAGAAAGAAAAGAGACCGTAGCCCGAAGTATCTCTCGGCCATCATGTAGCCTAGATAGCCAGGCATCTGCCTCCAGTTGCAGCCCCTCTGCAGGAGCATCGTACTCTCTAATCGCATCTCCTCCCTCTTGGCCACCACTCCCCCAACGCTCGTCGGTGCTGTCTCTCCACTTCTTCTGTATGTCGAATGTCGCTCCAGGAGTACTCCTTATCACGCAAGGGCGCCCACTCGATGCTCACTCAGAGGTGCTTCCACCTCCTCCATTTCGCCGTCCAGTCCGACCTGTCAAACGCTCATGTCCTTTTGTTTGACCTTACTCCTCACGGCGATGGTGTCCACGTTGACCAGTCTTCCTCGATGCTATCAAGGAGATGGGTGTCATGACCGGCAGGCCCGCCGGCCGGTATGCTAACCACGTACTCAGGCTACTGTGGTTTTCTTTCCTTTTTTTTTTTTTTTTTTTTTAATGTGATCTGATGGACCACGGATCAGATATTAAACTGATCAGAACAGATACTACACTTGATCTTAGCCAAAAGGCCGAGAAAGGTATTGTGGTTTTCTTTCCTAATGTTTAGCGGTATGGTGAATTTGATCAGGAGAGAGGTTTAACAGAATACGCCATGTGGCCATACAGGACAAGTGGATGCATCCGGGGAAGAGACTGAGAACGAACCCAGTCGCTTCTGCATGCAGAAGCGATGCCCATGCCAGTAGCCTCGTTCCTGGAACTTGCCCTGGTTGGCCATGCTAACAAACAAACTCAGGGGTCCGCCGGAGAAGAAGGTGGTGGTATATCTGTGCGGGATGCAGGTGCCTGTCCATTGCTGATGAGACAGCCCTAACGGGACACTGCACAGACCTGACTGTGGCGTACCTTGTGACAAGGTGGTAAAACAGTGGTGCTCCTTATACTGATGATTAAACCACCAGTACTTGGCCCAGCTATCGATGCCGACCGAGCCTGGAATGGCCCTGCGCGCCGATTTTTGCTGAAGCACCGGGGTACCGTTTCAAAATTGTTTTGGCTGGCGCTTCCAGCCATTGAGGTCCGGTACCCCGAAGCCCTAAAGGCACGGCACGTTAACGGGAAAGCGCCGCGGCCGATAGCTGGGCCAAGTACTGGTGGTTTAAATGATTGCTCATATAAACACCAGTCAAACGGACACAGCATGCGCTGGTGTGCACCATCAAGGAGGTCCTTGACGCACCTGGATTTGACAATGAGCTGGCCTTCCCAGCCCTTTTTGCTTCAGTTCTTTTGGGCTAAGAGCCGGGCCTGCTGGGCCAAAGCCGCGTACATTTGGTTTGCACCAAGTTTTTTTTTTTTCTTCTCCCCGCCCCCTTCGGTGGCAGCCGGCTAACATAGGGAGATTCCCCGCCGCCCGCAGGTCTGCCTACTTAGCGCATGTTGTGATTGGTATTCAGGGGGTTGGTCCCCGTGGGGTTCTCATCCCATGACCTAAACTGGGTAGTGTCTCCCACCCCAGGTAGACTGTGAGGACCAGGGCCTCGACGTTGCTGATTGGCAATGTATTGTGAAGTTTCTCGGGAGGG
>BFEA01000160.1:2624733-2640476 GCA_003427395.1 Chara braunii | reverse complement strand
GAGAGAGAGAGAGAGAGAGATCTACTATGACCAACATCTATGACTGCACATTCGGGATTGGTCCGCTGTCTCGTGAGAGGGAAGCACATCTACTATCACTAAAGAGAGAGAGAGAGAGAGAGAGAGAGAGAGAGAGAGAGAAAGAGACACAAACCCCATGGACATCTGCTGACTCTCTCTCTCTTTCTCACACACACACACACGCACACACACACACACACACACACACACACACACACACACACACACACACACACACAGTTAGAAAGGAGATTTATTGATCCATCGATCAACAGAGAGAGAAGGAGAGACAGAGACAGAGACAACAGGTAAATCTTCAAACTCGCGGCTCCGTCGCCTGATTTCCATCGATGGGATGACCGATATCGAATGGATCTTCCGCTGGAACAGGGAAAGTCACGCTACTGCACTTTTGTTTCCGTGTGTGTATGTGTGTGTGTGTGCACACAAAGATGGAGAGAAACTCGCGGTTCGTCGCCCGATTTCCATCGATGGGATGACCGAAATCGAATGGATCTTCCGCTATGGAGAGAGACTACTCAAGATGGTTCACCGCACCCATTATGCTTTCGCCCACACCGAAGTTTCGAGAATAAGAAACCCGCACTTCTCGCCACCTCTGATCAACGCAACAAAGATGTCACAGTCCTTCAATGAAATGAGATATCATTGTCGAACCGACATGTGTGTGTGTGTGTGCGTGCGAAACGAAACGGTCAACGTTCCCCACCAACCCCCTCTACCCCGCAAAAAAAAAAAAAAATAATAAATAAATAAATAAATAAATAAATAAATAAAAAAATTCCCGCATTGTTCCTACACAGTCCGACTCCAAAATGGCAAAACAAAGAGAACAGCTATCGGCCAAAAATCATACGCCGGGAACAGAAAACAACCTTGCAATAATTTGATCGTTATGGAAGCCATATGTCAAGACGCAACACCTCCATCACCCTCATTCTTGTTGTCGGCAGCACCATCGCCATCGTCATCATCATCGGCATGACCATGGTGACGATAATAATGACCGTGATCATGATGACGACGGCAATCATCTCGACGATCACGAGGATAATGCGGAGGAGAAAGACCAGGAGAACGAGAACAGATCTATCCCCTTGACACAAGGTTGCAATAATTTGATCCTCAGGGAAGCCATATGTTAAGACGGAACAGCTGTATCACCCTCATTACTGTTCTCCTCGGCATCATCGTCATCATCATCATCATCAGCATGACCATGGTGATGATGATGGTGATGATGATCATGCAGCAATCATCTCCATGGTGATGATGATGACAACAACAATCATCTCGATCATCGTGATGATGATGTACAGGAGGAGAAACAGGAGAACGAGAACAGATCTATCCCCTTCACATTTGTGCCCGGGTCATGATGATGACGATGATGATGATGATCATGATGACGAGAGCAATCATCTCCATGATCATGATGGTGATGCCGTGGAGGAGGAGCAGGAGAACGAGAACAACTCTGTCCCATCCACATTTGAAGTAGGGAACAGACACGGTCATGTTCTCTCTCTTTCTTTCAATCCTCTCTCTTTTCTACTTTTTCCCTACAAACTATAGTCGAAAATGATTCTGAATCTCCCGCAAGAACACTCAACTATACCCTGCAGGTGAGCAGAATTGATTGGATCTTCCGCTGGAACAACGAAATACACACTGCCCGCTTTCTGCAATCAACCGCAAAATGTAGAAAACCGACCGCCAGACAAAGCACCCCGACAGCGGTGCAGCCCGTCCCCAAGAAAAAGGCAAAAAAAAAAATTGTACCGTATTGCCGGGGTATATTTGGATATCCTGGCGAAAGATCCACAGGAATTTGCTCATCCTATCGATGCACACAAGCGCAAAAAAAAAAAAAAAAAAAAAAAAAAAAAAAAAAAAAAAAAAAAAAAAAAGCGCAGTCGCATGCCGGCACCCACCAATCAATCTAAGTGATCAATCGATTAAACGAACTCTCGATTTATTCAATCTAATTAATCAATCGACCTACCAATTCAGGTTTGATCGGTCGACCAGTTTGGGGAAGTTGTTCGTTGTCATTGCCTCTTCCCACCCCGGAGCCCTGGATGGCCAATGGCGCCATCGGCCGGTCCATTCCCAAGGCTCGCGATTGAAGATCCTGGATATCCCTGTCGTGATCACATCTCCCCCTGCTCCAATCCAAGCCTCCCACCCTCCCATCACCCACAACGTGAGCAGAACAGTTGAAAAAGTTGTGCTCTGAGTAGACCATCAAAAAAAAAAAACAGCAAAAAAAAAAACTGAAAAAGGAGAGTCACTGAATGGCTCATGCCTTTGCCATCGATTCCCCGAATCACCGATCGAGAATCACGAATCCTTCGCCACGCGCACAACCATCCGTTCACTTGGGCAGTAACTTCCCTGGGCGCAATTGCCGCACACAAAAACGCAGCCGGGTTCAAGAACGCTCTGCGTCCTCCTCCCCTTTCTTCCCCGCCTCCTTTCCCTCTTCTCGCCCTCCTCCTCCTCCGCCACCTCCTCTCCTCCTCCTCCTCCTCCTCCTCTTCCTCCTCCTATTGCTGCTTTCCCTTTTCTGCTGCTACGGCTGCTTCTGCTCCTCTTATCCCTGTGACGAATCGTTCCTGTCACTTAAAAATCAGCAAAATTCGGCAATGCTGACCGCGGGTTCTTGCCATGGATTGTCTTCTCCCTGTGTGTGTACATATGTCTGTGTGTGTGTGTGTATGTACATGTGTATGTCTGTGCCGTGTCTGCTATAAATGAGGCCCTTAACTGTCAGTTCTAAGTATCTCCCCCGCCCCCTGATCTCCCCCGTCACCTCCCTCATCGGTATTCCCCTACCCTGCGATCATCCACACCTGCCTGTCACAATAGCTTTGCCCGCCTATACTTCTACAGCTTCTTCCTCTGTCGCTCAATCCTCGGTGTGCTCTCGCGCCCTCATTTCAGAGAGAGAAAGACAGAAAGAGAAAGAGAGAGAGAGAGAGAGAGAGAGAGAGAGAGAGAGAGAGAGAGAGGCCATGTTGTGGACACATTTGCTTTCTGCGGACCTGAAATCGTCCCTGCCGGTATATATATCTGTTTGTCACAATATATATATATTTGACGATATATATATTTTATATATTTTCAGCATCATTCTAGATATGCCAATCGCTGCAAAAAAAAAAACCTGGAAAAACACGAAACCCAAAATCACCAAAAAAAGGACGTCTCATAAGGATTCGCTGTTCATTGTTGATGACACTGTATATCCTGCCTCTATCAAGAAGAGAGCAAAAACCCCAAATTTTGGATGGCAAAAAAATTGCCCGGTGCATTTCTCATTCCATTACACAGCGGCCACTTCGACTGACAGTTCTTCAGTTCGTTTTTCTGCGTGGTTTGAATTTTTTTCCGAGTTTTTGGAATTTCTCCCTTTTTTTTTTCAATATAAAAAAAAATTGCGCTCACATTACATATAACACAGAAATCCACAAGTCATTTTTCAACAGATTCCATGTAGCAGCTATATCAATAAAAAAACGGAAAAAAAAAGCCCATGCCCCTGTGCATCACCCCTTTTCTTTTTTTTGTGCTTTCCAGTGATATGAATTGGAAAACTCAACGCCAATCACTCCTTCCTTATGACCCTTCCAAAAAAATAAACACACAATAAAGACAAAAAAAACATCAGCTGCAGTGCAACAACCTGAATCTCCCAGGTTTTTTTTTTCCTTGCTGCACAAAAAAACAAAAAACTTGGTGTTTTTTTCCTGCCTGCTGTTTCTACAGCCCCGTATTTACTTTCGCCCCTTTTTCTGTGGCCTTCCTCCTTTGCGTTGTTCGTTTTGGCATGACTGAACAATCGTTTTATAATACAGCCGAATCTTCTCGTGCTGCTGAAGAAAGAGCGCGACGACAGCATCAGCTTCGACAGCAACGATATAGACATACACACGTTAATCGTATTGATCCACGAATCAATGTCGCCCGTATTTACACAGCGACACTGATTGCACAACATATCGTGGCCGCACTTGCCACACTTGGCAATCGGACATCGTGTCCCCATTGTGAAGCATACAAATGGGAACATGAACATGCGTGGACAATGTTGTGCTGTCGTCGTGGCAAAGTAAAACCGCAAATTTGGGAATATCCGCCGGCTGAAACTCCCGAGCGTGAAATCCTTCAACTATGGGAATCAGACAGTAAATATGGCAGGCTTTTACGCTCGCGGGCGCGCCAATTCAACAATGCGCTTGCACTTGCATCGCAAAGTGTTAAAGAAACACAATATCCTCCGGGTGCATGGCCTGGCATGTTACGCATAGAAGGCCAGGTGCGTGAAAATTTGGGCCCTTTACTTCCAAACGCTGACAACCAACCCGTGTTTTGCACAAATCTACGTGTATGACCCGAAGGACGAACACGGAGCAACATTTCTCCGTCTTACTCACCTTGATCTTCCTACCAATACACCTTTGGCGACAATACGAACTATAAAATCCCTCCTCCGAAAACTGCACACTCTTCTTCGGTCATGCAATCGTTGGGTTCAGGATTTCATCACCATTTCTGAGATGCCGGATGATCTTCTTCATGATCGACACATTGTCATTAACCCTGATGCACGACCACCGCATGAGCATGAACGCCGATATAATAGACCGGAAGGTCTCAAAGAATTATGTATTCTTATGCACGACCAACCTGTCAACAAAGATATTGTCATCCATAAATGTGTTGGGGGTGTTGTTCCGATTCCTGAAACTAACAGAGCTTTTGATCCCCTTTATTACGTTTTACTGTTCCCAAACGGCGAGGATGGATGGACACCTGATTCCGATGATAGTGATCAACGCACCGCTCAGTCCATCACAGCACGAGAATTTTATGCGTTCCACCTGAATACACGTCCAACAGAAAGAACAACGATCTTTCGTGTATGTCGGCTTTTTCAAGAATATGTTTGTATGGCATTCGCAAAAATTGAAAACGGTCGCCTCTTATACAATCGACTACATCAAAGAGAAATTCATGCTGACCTATACGAAAATTTGCGATATCACGTCATGCAATATAAGAATGTTGAAAATATTGGGCAACGAATTATTCTGCCAGGAACATTCACAGGAGGCCCCCGTGATATGCATCGCCGCTACCAAGATGCTATGGCGACTGTTCAAGAATATGGAGCATCAGATCTTTTTCTTACTTTTACGTGTAATCCGCACTGGCCGAAATAGAAAATGCTCTTTTTTCAAGCCAGCACCCGGCGGACAGACCAAACCTTTTGACACGTGTTTTCAAAGGATACTTACGCCAATTGATTCGAGACATACACTCAACTCATATCTTTGGCGCTACAACAACATACACATATGTAATTGAGTTTCAAAAACATGGATTGTCACACGCACATATAATAGTGACACTAAAACAAGATAAAAAATGTGATACAGCCGAACAAATTGACTCTGTTGTTTCAGCAGAGATTCCTACAAATCCCGCGTTACAAGAATTGGTCCTCACTCACATGATTCACAATCCATGTGGAGTCCACAACCTGCATGCATCCTGCATGAGAAATGACCAATGTACATGATTCTTTCCTAAACCATTCTCAGAACGAACAACCTGGAATGAGGAAACTGGATACCCTATTTACCGTCAACATGCACCTGGTGATGGAGGATTACAAATCGTTCGTGGTGAAACTGAACTTGATAACCCTTGGGTTGTGCCTTATAATCCTTACCTCCTACTACGCTATCGAACACATTTCAATGTTGAAATTTGTGCATCGATGGCAGCATGTCGATATATGTTTGAATGTATCCTCAAAGGTCCTGATAGAGCAATGGTCACTGAGGCTATTAACAACGAAGGTGAGATCCGAACATATCAAGACATGAGAACAATTGGTGTTGTTGAAGCATGCTGGCGTATTTTCGATTTTGTATTGTGTGATCGATATTCTGTCGTCTCACTCTTGCCTATTCACACTGAAAATCGTCAGCGAGTATACTTTCGTCGCCGACAAGCTGAAGAAATTGCACGAGGCACGCCCCCTGAAACATAACTTACGGCTTGGTTTAAATGGAATGCTGCACATCTTCAAAATCCCGAACACAATAAAACTAGGTACAAGGATATGATCCACCGCTTCCGTTTCGATAAAAACACAAAACAATGGATTCCTCGCCGACAAGCGTTCAACAGAATTGACCGAATACACACTATCCATCCAAATAGCGGGGATACGTTCTACCTCTGCGTACTGCTTCTGTCGCTTCACTCCCGCGGCGCAACCAGCTTCGAGCATCTCCGAACTATTGCTAACCAAATTTACCCGACGTACCAAGCAGCATGAAAAGCACTTGGTCTTCTAAACGACAATACACAATTCGATGCTGTTCTTAATGATGCAATTTTAATGTACTCCTCGCCCATAGTTCGTGATCTATTCATTCATATAATTCTTCATTGCGGTATAAGTGACCCTAACGAATTCTGTGAAACACATTGTCAACAAATGATCGACGTCTTTCAATGACGACTTGCTAATGTCCAAGTCTTACCCTCGATTATCAAAACAATGATCCTTTTAGATATTGAAAATCGGCTTCAAAAAAAAGGAAAAGAACTTTGTGATGTTGGTCTCATCGCACCATCACAACAAGATCGAGAAAAAGCCAATAATCTTTTCGAAAGACCATAACGTCATAACATCCCTCGAGTCATTGATGACAAAATTTCCTACGATAAACACAAACTTCAACGTACTCTTGATGCCAATCTTCCGCGCTTAACTCCATCACAACGTGCAATCTTCCACGGTGTCATCCACGCTGCTGAAAACAAAGAGCCGCTTTGCCTTTTCGTTGATGCGTCTGCTGGCACTCGCAAAACTTTTTGCTTCAACACAATCTTAGCACATCTCGGCCTTCACGACCAAGTTGCACTGGCTGTCACTTCCAATGGCACTGCGGCGACTTTACTAGACGGTGGCCGCACTTTCCACTCACGCTTCAAAGCTACACTCAACCCTTCAGAAACTTCAACCTTAGATATACCTAAACAATCTGCACTCGCTGACCTCATACGTATGGTTGCTGTTATTCTATGGTATAAAGCAGCGATGACACACAAATTTCACATTGAATTATTGAATCGAACATTGCAAGATATTTGCTCATGTACACTTCCATTTGGCGGCAAAATCATTGTCCTCGGCGGCGACTTCCGCCAAATTCTTTCTGTTATTACGAAAGGTACACGTGCACAAACAGTTGATGCTTGCATTAAATCATCTGCATTATGGCGCCATTTCGAAACCATGCACCTCTCTGAAAACATGCGCATCGTAACACAGATCAATACTTCCGAAGGCCGTGATTATGAGCAATGGCTCCTTGGACTCGAAAATGGCGAACTTGATCGCCCTCGAGATGCAACCCCAAATGCTATTTCGCTTCCACCTCACCTCTGCCTTCACGGTGGCACCTCTGAACTGATTGATTGAACATTTCCGAATCTACAAACCAATTTCCAAAATTATGACTGGCTCGCCGAGCGCCTTATCTTGGCACGAAAAAATAAATTCATTTCAAAATTAAATAATATTATACTCGATTCGTTTCCCGGTGACAACATCGAATGTCTTAGTGCAGATTCGCTTCTTCCCAATGAAGAATACCCTGACATCCCGATCGACACACTTAACACTCTTGACCTCCCATCTTTGCCGTCCCACATTCTGCGCATCAAAAAAATTGCACCTGTTATAGTCTTACGCAATATTGCTATGTGAAATGGATTGTGTAATGGAACACGATTAATAGTCGACTCCGTTACAAACAGCAGACTCTTACATGGCCGCATTCTCCCATCGCTTGACACCATTCTCCTCCCGCGCATAATGCTAACAGTCACTGACACTACATGCCCTTTCCCTTGGCAAAGACGACAATTCCCCGTCCGCCCCGCTTTTGCTATCACAATCAATAAATCCCAAGGGCAATCAGTTAAACACGCTGGCATCGACCTTCATCATCCACCATTCGCACACGACCAACTTTATGTTGCTGCATCCAGAGTCGAGGACCCTGCACACATACGGTTTGCTTTGCCCTCTCCAACTGATCAAACAACAAACATCGTATATAAAGAAATTATTGATTAAATGCACTCAAAAAATATTGAACTTATGTATACAACTGTTTTCTTTACAAATCAATTTCTCTTCCATTTCCGCTCCATTTTCCATGTTCTTTAACTTTGCTTTTGTTCTTCGCTGTTTTTCATGTTCCAGATTCACAATCTCGTGACAAACGACAAAGGACTGAAATAACTACATCATCAACAAAAATGACAACGACAACAACCGCAATCTCAACATTTCATGCGACTACATCAGTTGTTGCACAACCGCTTTCTTCTACCACTACTGCAACAACATCTCTTGCAACTGCATCAACTGCTATACAATTCCAAGCTGACATCAGTGACCTTGACGCCGCCCTGTCTTCCGTTGACATTCCGCAAGGCGCTTCTACTTCGCATGAAATCCAATTTTCACCCAACGATCCTTCTCAATGGACCGCATGGAAAAATTATCTAACAGCAACTAATATTAATGTCATCATCAGCCAAATTCTTTGGGAGGATTTCATAAAAACCAATCAGGCTATTTGTTCCCCGACCATTTTCTTTTTTTTTGAAAGTTATGCAACACAACGAGAGCGAGAAGCAAATAAACCGCTTCCTGCATCTCACCCTGAAGCGTCATTTGTCCGCATGAAATAATTCATACTGGCTACTATTTCACACTCTTTTACATACTCATGGTACTACCGACGGACTTGCAAAATATAAAAATGATCGAATCATTGATGCTGCCAACCGCTTCGGCTTCCACAAAACTCTTCTTGCCCGACACGATCAACCTCCGCATTCCTCTCTTCTTAGTTTGGCTGATTGGTCGCATCCCCTTAGGCGATTTGGAACGGCCCGCGCAATCACAAAAATTCATAACATCTTGTCAACACGTCACACGTATGCTCTCCACACCATCCATTCTCAGCGTCATAGTTGGTAATATATAGATGATCTTATTCGTATCTATTATGACGGTGATAGACCTGCGGAACTTCCATATGTCATGTATCGGAACATTGTTGTCCAGCAAGCTCTCTAAGGACTTGAAGCCGAAGAATGGACAAGACGGCCCATGTAATATGCCTCCTCTCAATCTTTCATGCAGCTGTATAAGAACGACAAACGCCATGCGGCCGCAAAGATCCGACCATCCAAGATATCCGAGACTTAATGAACCTGCGAGGGTTGCAGCTGCTGAAAGACATCCCGAATTTGAAGTTTCCACAAGGATTCCGACTCCTGCATTCAAGAGCCATGTCCACACAAACATCCTTATGTCCTGGACTTGCTGCAACTGCAATCTCCTGCATGCGCGCATGTTGTCTGCCATATTCTTCCAATATTACAAACCGAGTTCTCTTTCTTCCACTTCCTAAGAGAGACCAAGAAAAAGCAAGACAAAGAAAGAAAGAGAGAGAGAAAGAAAGAGGGAGAGAGAAAAAGAGAGAGAAAGAGAGAAAGCGACAGAGCAAGAAAGAAAGACATCCCGAACTTGAGGTATCCTTTAGGATTCCTCCTCCTGCATACAAAAGCCATGTCGACACCAACATCCTACTGTACTGGACTTGCTGCGAATAGAATCTCCTACTTGCCCTCTATGAACAAAGACAACTTTCCAGTTTATACAAATCAAACTGTGCCTGTTAACTTCTTGGAAACTTTTTATGCTTTGCATTGCACGCATATTGTGTTCGAGTTCTCTTTCTTCCACTTCCTATGACAGAACGAAAAACAACAAGACAACCAAAGAAAAAGAGAAAGAGAGAGAAATAAAGAGAGAGAGAGAGAGAAAGAAAAGCAGAAAACAAGAGAGCAAAAAAGAAAAGGAAAAAAAAAGATTGAGAGAAATTTTTTTCCGTGTGTCACGATTGTGCCAACACCAAAATGCCCCTCGCGTTTTTTTCCCTGCATTTTGACGACCCCGGGCCGCCTCTGCCGCAGCGTGGCTGCAGCGGGTCCACTTGTTTAAAAAATGCATACTTTTGGGGGGATAATATATTTAGCCATTACTTATCTGTTTTGGCTTTTCTAACCTCCCTATCGGTATTGGTAAGGTGTTTAGCCATCATGGGTGTGGGTGTGTGAGGTTGTGTGAGTGTTGACCATAAACACTATTGTTACTCGATGAGGGAGTGGGAAGAAGATGGGAGACACAACTACAGGAAAAATGTTGGGTTTGCGCGTTAGTCAGCCCCCACCACAGGCTGCTCTATTCGACTCGTTAATCACCGCCGATTAGGGGGGGGGGGGGACACACGTCCCCTTAATTGTGAGATGTAGTCATGCCTGCACGGGTCCTCTGTATAGGCTTATAATTAGTGGTAAGTACTAGTGATAGGTAGAATTAAGAAAAAAATATAGCTTAGTTTTAAATACATATTATACAGATATATGCAAGTAATTATATATATCGTCAAACAAAGTTGCTAACTTGCTAGGAAAACCGTAGGCAAAAAGGGAGAAAATAACAATGGGTTGTGATAGACTTTTCATTGAAGTTTCACAAATATATATCTATATATAGATATATATAGATATATTCAGCCTCCTGAACAGTCGGTGAAACTCCGACGAAACAGTTTGTGAAAGCCCTCGTTTGTTGTCCTCTTCTCTCTCTCTGCCTACGGTTTACCGGGTAGTTCTGTTTGTAACGATATATATCTAGCGATAGAGAAGGTAGCTTACAAAGATTCTCCGTAGCACGGAGTTCGCGTTCGGAGGCGAACGTAAACATGTTCGCCCGAACCGGAACAAGCGCCCCAAAACCTTCCCACGAAAAAAAAAAAAAAAAAAAACAGTTATCAAAAAAATCTGAAAAAATGATATGTTATGGAGAAAAATAAATTAAACAAGATTTGCCTGAGCATTACATCCGAATTCCTTACCAATTTTGAAATAACAATAAAATACGAAAAACAAATACTAATAATAAAAATAGAAAAAATAAAAAGAGAATTAAATTGAGTGAGTGCGCGAGCATGTTTTGGACACCGCCATCTTTGACGATTTTTTTTTTTTTTTTTGGCATAGCTAAATGCCCTGAAAATTTACAGATGTGTACTTCACATGATACAAAACCCAATAAAAAAGTTTCAAAAAATAATAAAATTGTTTAGACCCCGAACTAAAGTGAAAACAAAAAGTAAAAAGTGAAAAAATACGTGGCCGAGCACGTTTTGACACCGCCATCTTTGGTGATTTTTAATTTTTATTTGGCTTAGCCAAATGACTTGGAAATTTACAGGCATGTATCTCACGTCATAGACAACTCACAAAAAAAACTTCAGAAAAACATAATTATTTCTAGGCCCCAAAATAATTTTTGGCGGGGGCCGAACGCCGTTGGGTTAGGACCCCGGACGTGATCCCGAACGCCCATACGTACGGTGGTCTGCCCGGGGACCTCCGTACGTACACACACGGTCCCCAGCCCGTACGTACACACACGGTCCCCAGCCCGTACGTGCAGAGGTCCCCGGGCCGACCTCCGTATGTACGGGTGTTAGGGGTCTTATTCGGGGTCTGAACCTGAAGGCGTTCAACCCCCGCCAAAACCTATTTTAGGACTTTAAAATAAGTTCTTTTTCTGAATTGTTTTTTGTGAGTTCTCTGTGATGTGAGGTACATGCCTATAAAATTTGAAGTCATTTTGCTAAGCCAAACAAAATTTAGAAATCTCCAAAAAACGTGGTGTCAAAACGTGCTCGCCTACTCACTATTTTGTTTTTTTTCACTTTCTTCTTTTTGTTTTCATTTTATTGCGGGGCCTAAACAATTTTATTATTGTTTTTTTAAACATTTTTAATGAGTTTTGTATCATGTGAAGTATACATCTGTAAATTTCCAGGTCATTTGGTTGTGCCCCAAAAAAAAAGAACCGCCTGAAATGGCGGTGTTGAAAACATGTTGGCTCATTCACTAATTTTAATTCTCTTTTCACTTTTTCTCTAGGCTGTTTTTTCGGGCACCTGGGCGCCCAACTTCTGTCGGGGTACACGCCCGGGAACCTGGTCGGGCATGACCCCCAGGCATGGTTCCAGGCAGACCCAGCGCAAAAAGTAAAAAAAAAATATATATATATAAAAAACAATATGTTTGTGTAGATTTGAAAGACAAACGATTTTTCGTTGAGGGTCACATTATAATTTCTCACAGAATTGGAGATAAAAAATAAAATAACATCATCATACAAAGACACCCCCCTTTAAAACCAATTTATACCTCTCTATCCCCCTTTGACAGCCACCTCACAAAAAACGAAACGAACCTGGATTTAGGGTCCTCTGGGGGGGTGTAAAAAAAAAAAAAAATGTTTTTTTTTTTTTTTTTTTTGCACGCCCGGGTGCTTGGTCGGGCAGGACCGGCCGGGCGTAAGAATCTTCCTCGTCCGGCCCCAACGACCGAACGCATCCCGAAGGGGTCTGTACGTTCGGGCGTTCGGCCAGTCCCGAACGCCGGTTACCTTGTATATACGTATATTGTGTTTGGTGATATATATATATATATATATATATATATATATATATATATATATATATATATATATATATATATATATATATATATATATATATATAAATGTATACACCCACATATATACAGTGAACCCCTTCCACATTAAAAAAAATAATAACATTGATTGATTGATTGATTGACTGAATGATTGATCGCAAGGACTGATCTCATCAGTCGACCTTTCGACTCTATTATATCAGACTCTCCCTCTCTCATTTTTGCGTACGTACTCACGCACTCTCTCTCCCTTCGTCTCTTCTCTGCGCTCTCGTCTTCCCTTGTACACAACACACCCTCATATTTGTCGAAGACTTAAAACATATCTTGTATACATCCGTTATCAGGGTGCGTTGCATTCAGAATAAAAAAACATGCATGCTCTCTCTCTCTCTCCTTTTCTCTCTAGTGTGCGTGCGTGTGTTGTCACATTTGCTATACATGACTTCGGAAAAAAAAAACATGACTTTGCCTGATTGTGCCGTCAAACTTTCACCGACTCATTATGAGGTAGAGTCGCAATAGTCTGTCAAGGATCCATTCAACTGAAGGATAAGGACTCACCATTTCACTTAAAGTTAGCAATGCCCCCGAGAAAAGTGATGGACACCAATTTTGCAATCCTAGCAGTCGGTTTATCCAAACCCTTGACAATGATAATAGTAAGTTTGAAAAACTAATGTAACATGATTCGAGAAACCCATTTTACACACCCACTCAACCATGAACATCCAATAACACAACCACTAATGCCGACCTTGGCTCGCATTGATCCGCGTGAACAAAAAGCTTGGCAGTGTCGTGTTGTGTACGTGTGTGTTGGCGCACGTTGAATCGAGCAATTTTTGTGCACGAGACGACAATCAATCAATCAATTAAATTTTGTGATTGATCGAATGATTCAAGTGACTGATAATAAATGAGAGAGAAAACTTAGAAAATTAAATGAGAATTTGAGGCCCTTTATAAGCCGACGTTTAAGCTGAAGCCCTGAACGTTCGAGGGAGGGGGGGCGACCCCTTACAAATATTTGGCTTCGTAACATTGTAGGTACACATATATAGTGTCAAACCAAGTAGGCAGATAAACTATAAGCAGAGAGGAAAATGAGAAGAACAAACGACAAACTGTGATAGACTGTTTCGTGAAGTATCTCATCATTATATATATGTATATACATATACAATATAAGTATACATTGTAATCAGTTAGGGAATTCTGCAGACAGTTCAACCTCTTGATGAGTCGATAAAACTCCGACAAAACAGTTTATCACATCCCCTCATTTGTTGTTTTCTTCTCCCTCTCTGCCTATGGTTTACCGGCTAGCTCTGTTTGACCATATATACCATGACTTTATTAGCACCCTGCTACGGTTTTCTCCGGTTAGGTCGAGCGGCAGTGCTCGGGGCCGTCACTATTGTGCCTCCAGTGCCAACGGCGTGTCTGGAGTGTATTATTTGGCTGTGACAAACCTCTCTTTGTGTCGTGGGTGTTTTGTTGGTTTGTGATGGGGTGTGAACCGACAGTCTGTAGAGTTTTCAGTCTGATATGGGTGAGTGATAGTATGCTTTGATTTTCGTCACAACTACCTTGAGGGAAGTGGTTGGCACCCACCTCAGGGTATCAGTTGTCGGACAGTTGTTGATGCTTAACCATTATCGGGGTTAAGGTGGATTATCACTTACAGTGTAATCAATTAGGGGATTCTGGATACTGTTGGGGGTCCAACCTCCTTAATGTTCATCCTCCTAATGAATCAGTGAAACTCTGACGAAACAGTTTGTCACAACTTCGTGTTTATTGAATTATTCTCCCTCTCTGCCTAGGGTTTACCGATCCCTCGGTTTGACAATATATACATATTTAACAATAGATATACATAATACATATATACATTATACATATATATCATCAAATAGAACCGTCCGGTAAACCATTGGCAAAGAGGGAGATGACGACAACAAACGAGGGGTTGTGACAAACCGGTTTATTGTCCTGTTTCACAGACTCAATAGGATGTTGTGCTCTTAATAAAAAAAATCCCCTAATTGATTACACAATAATTGATAATCCACAGTAACCTCAGTTGTGGTTAAGCATCAATGATTGTCCGACAACTTCTACTCTAAGGTGGGCACCAACCACTAGCCTCAAGGTGCCTGTGACGAAAATCAAAGCATTCTATCACTCATTCACACCAGATGGAAAACTCTATAGATTGTCGGTTCACACCTCGTCACAAGCCAACATGACCTCAACGAAACAAAGAAAAATCTATCACAACCAAAAAATACAGTTCCAACACGCCGCTGACACTAGTGGCACAACATGGCCACGTGATGATGGATGGGGCCAGATGGTGACGACCCTGGCCACAAATGCTCAACTTGACCGGAAAAAAGTGTAGCAGGGTGCTATTGAAGTTGTAGTATATATCGCCAAACAAAACTGACCGATAGATCGTGGACAGACAAGAAGAAGAGGACAACAATATATATATATATAAACTCCGACGAAACAGTTTGTCACAGCCCCTCGTTTGTTGTCCTCTTCTCTTTCTCTGCCTACGGTTTACCGGACAGTTCTGTTTGTGACGATATATATATATATATAGGGTAACCGCCGTTCGGGACAGGACGAACACCCGAACCCGAACACCCAAAAGTACGGGACCCCTTGGGGATGCGTTCGGTCGTTCGGGCCAAACGTGGAAAAAAAAAAAAAAAAAAAAAAAATCTGAAAAAAAAATATATGTTATGAAGAAAAATAAATTAAACAAGATTTTTGGATTATTTCCTTAGCATTACATCTAAATTCCTTACCAAATTTGAAATAAAAATAAATTACGGAGAACAAATACTAATAATAACAGGTGGACTCCGCCCCGGCTACGCCGTGGTGCACATCAACACTCGCTGATGGCGTCTCATTTTTCTTTCATGTCTCTCTTTCTCTCTTTCTCGATCTCTGTCTCTCTCTCTGTCTGTCTGTCTCTCTCTCTCTCTCTCTCTTTGTTTCTTCCCATGTTGTGCTTGGCGGGCATC
>BFEA01000160.1:2590162-2610194 GCA_003427395.1 Chara braunii | reverse complement strand
AGAGAGAGAGAGAGAGAGAGAGAGAGAGAGAGAGAGAGAGAGAGAGAGAGAGAGAGAGAGAGACCTGCAGCATGCAGCATGCAGCATGTCAATGGTGGGGAGCACAAGGGAAGGCGCTGACCTCCAAAATAATGTAGTAATTTTATTGGAATACAAGAGTTATTGCTTTTCGAAATCCGAATTGAAAGGTACAAGTTGTATTCGAATACGTGTAAGTGTTCTACTCGAGGTGCCCTGCTATTGGAGAAAAGTGGACCCATGCCGTTTCAATTTCGAAAAAGGTTGCGACTTCCTCGGCCTCCTACGGGCAGCTACCGGTCCTACGCGGTCTTGGCCCTTGCAAGGCCCCAAAACCTAAAATGCCCACCCTCTCGACGACCACCGATGTTGAAATTTCAATGATGTTGAAATATCTCAGCGGGGGGAAACGCAACCCTGACGGGCTGCGAACTTACCTTGCAGCAGAAAACGGTCACCCGTTTTGAACGGGCACCTTCAACTGTTTACAGGGACTATAAATCCCCATCAATTCAGAATGCGCCACATGGCAATTGACTTTTCCACTTCAATTTATTTTTTTTTATTTTTTTTGAGATTTGTAGTTTGTTTGTGAAAACGAACGGCTGCTTTGACATCTATGGGGCAATCTAAACGGAAAAAAATCTAAAAACAATCTTAATCAAAATCTTTAAAAAAACAATCGAAGAAAAACAACAAAAATAACTTACCTGAAACGACAGCCTGTTCGTGACAGCGCGTGCAACACTCTCTGGGGACTACAAGTCCCCAACCACTTCCCAACGCACCACTTGGCGCTTTACTTTTAGCTCTTAGTTTTTTTTTGTTTTTTGTTTTTGTCTAAAATTCTAAATGTCATTGGCTATGCCAACGACCATATCATTAGTCACATCGTGGACACCCCCCCCCGATCTGTTGAAGTACAGACCCGAGTTAGAGTCCCGATGAACTCAATTTTTTTTATTTTTATTTATTTATTTATTTATTTATTAAACTTTTGTCGATTTATGCGTGTCATCCTTGTGCAGCGCCCATGCAGATCAGCGCGGGCGATTTCGGCCGCACGATCTGGTTGATCGCGTGGTCGAAATTGACTGCGTCAGAAAAATAGGAAGCGGGATGCTCCACCAAAAGGAGTTATCCAAGTGGGCCTGCTGACTTCGATCCCCTCATCTGCGGTATGTCAAGATGATACGTTACCTACTGGGCTAGCTCCTATTTCACATTGATATGGGAGCTGCCCGCGTATATGAAGGGTTGTAATGCCGAGTAGGTCATCCGCCTGTGGCCCAGCAGGCCTTGCCTGCCTCACCTAGCAAAATAGTCATCGCCTCACCATCGAACCGGCTGGGGCTTAGCTCGGTAGGCCCGGTAAGGCAGCCCTTTAGCCGCAAGTTCGGCTTCGGGCCCTGTCGCAGAGTCCAATCTCATGGCCCAATAAAATAAGTGACTCATTTCTTCTACGTTGAGGACCCATGCTTGGCGCATCCCTCTTTTTAGCCTACTTAGGTCTTGAATCACGCGGCTGCTACATTGTTTTCAGTGGAATAGGTCTAAGTTTAACGTTCCCATGTCCGCATGTTCCTGCAGCTTCGACAAAAGCGAAGCATTGCCATTCACATTTGTTACTTCCGGACGCGACACTCGTCCGGACTAAAGTTCGAAAACTTTTAGTCTCTAAGTCACGGGTCAGGTCTAAATAAACTGTTGACAAACGTCGGTTTCATCAAGCCCTTCAATTCAACAAGAAAAAGTCGAACAGCATCCGATGTTAAAAAAAACAGGCGAATACCCGTGACAAGGTATTTGCCCCAACACTGGGAAACGTCTCCGATCGGACATCTCGTAACCTATATATATATAGATTATTATAATCTTTTGTGTGTCATCCTTTATCTTCTCCCTCTCTTCCTACATTTCACCAGGCTGTTATGTTTGACAATATATACCATGACTTTGATAGTATCATATTATGACTTTCTTCGGTCTGATTGAGCGTTAGTGGTCGGGTTTGTCAATGCGCAACGATATTGTGCCTCTACGAGCAACAACATGTCTGGAATGTATTTTCTTATTATGATAAATTGTGTCTTGTTTCGTTGATCTTTTATTGGCTTGTGATGGGGTGTGAACCTAAAGTCTATAAACATTTTCGTTTGTTGTGGGTGAGTGATAGTCTACTTTGATTTTCGTCAAGGTACCTCGAGGGAAGTGGTTGGTGTTCACCTCAAGGTATAAGTTGTTGGGCAAACATCAGTTCACTCGTACCTAATTTGTCAAATCAAAAAATTCATTTGGTCGAGCCTCAAAGTGTTACCGCTGCTTGGCAAATTTAGGGTGGTACCACTACCAAATAGATAAAAATTGAACTGTTGGGAATTACGCCAGCACATCAATTGCAAAGGACACCATATCTCGTTTCTTTTACTATATTTTCACTTTTTTTTTTTTTTTTCTGCCCTGCCAGCAAGGCAGGCGCAATGGGCTGAGATTTCGGTACTTTCTAAGTGTGAGGTAAATTTGTGCATTCCTCAACTAATTAAATACTGATTAAAGTTTGAATCCATGAACCCCTCGAACACAATGGGATAGTTTTGAATTTAATATCTCAAGGTCATTCAAAATTTATAAAAAGAATAAGAAAATAAAAAGACAAGGTATACTCACAATGGGAACTCTCTTCTTATAGAAGTTGACATGATTGTGGTCCGATTCAACCAAGTTGGGATGTAATAGCAGCCAAATACATTTAGGAAAGTACCAATGTGAGTATGCCCTCATTATAACTACATCAACCGAGAGACACGAATGTCCTTATCCCGAAACAGGGCACACTCACTTTTCCAAATGTATTTGGCAACTATTACGGTCGCAACGTGCCCTTTCGTTTTGTTTTTGTCAAATCAGGGCGCACTGACTATCCCGAAGCAGGTTTCTTCTTCCCGTAGTGTTTTTTTTTTTTTTTTCCGTAGTGATTTTTTTTTTTTTAATGATATTTATTTGTAGTAGGGCATGTTTTATCTTCCTTATGCATGTCAAGCGTTTTTACATGCGTGACTCTCTTTTTGGGCCCAACGGGACAAGGTTGCCAAACATTTACCAACCCTCTTCCGAATGCAGTTTATTGTAATACACTAAACAGTGCACTACTACAATTTAGGTTAAGGTGGATTATCATTTATAGTGTAATTAGGTAGAGGACTTTGCAGATTGTAAAGTGTTCAACCTCCTCATGAGTCAGTGAAACTCCATCGAATGACAACCCCGTGTTTGTTGTTCTCTTCACGTTCTCTGCCTACAGTTTATTAGTCATTTTTGTTTGATGATAAAATATGAAGTATATATATATATGTCTTTATCTATATGTATATGTATATATATGCAGGGTCACCAGCCCATACGTACGAAGGTCCCTAGGCAGACCTCGGTACGTACGGGCGTTCGTGGTCCCGTACGAGGTCCGAACCCGACGGCGTTCGGCCCCCAGTGACAACAAAAATTCCTTCGGGGCCTAAAAATATGTTTTTTTCTGAAGTTTTTTGTGAGTTCTCTATAACGTGACGTACATGCCTGCAATTTTTCAAGTCATTTGGCTCAGCCAAATAAGAATTAAAAATAGCCAAAGATGGCGGTGTCAAAATGTGTTCCCCCACTTTTTTTTCACTTTTTACTTTTTGTTTTCACTTTAGTTGGGGGTCTAAACAATTGTATTATTTTTTGAAACTTTTTTAGTGTGTTTTGCATTACATGAAGTACACATCTGTAAATTTTCAGGGCATTTTTATCGAAAACGTACTCGTGCACTCACTAATGTTTTTTTTAATATTATTTTTATTTTTATTTTTATTATTAGTATTTATTTTTTATATTTTTATTTTTATTTCAAATTTGGTAAGGAATTAGATGTAATGCTCAGGCCAATTTTGTGTAATTTATTTTTCTTCATAATATTTTTTTTTTCAAGATGTTTCTTTTGTTTTATTTTGTTTTTTGGGGGGTGGGGTTCGCGTTCGGCGCGAACGGCCGAACGGCCGAACGCATCCCCAAGGGGTCTCATACGTTCGGGTGTTCGGGTTCAGCCGTTCGGCCCGTGCTGAACGTCGGTTATCATATATATATATATATATATTAATATATATGTATGTATATAAATATATATAGGAGAAACTACGTGGGAGTCACAAAAATTAGTTATAATTGCACTAAGGGTCAAAATACAGTTTTTAATTGCAGTTTGGGCAATGTATACAACCCTACTTTTTGGCCAGGCAGGGTGCCCGAACGACAATCGGAAACTGTATCTTGCTTCATATTGCAATTTTTAACTCACTTTTGTGACTTTACTGAAGTCACCCGATATATATAATATATAATAAGTCAATTTATACCTTTTTTTTTTTTAATTCACTTCAAAATTTAATGAAGTCGTTGTACTGAAAGTTTGCAAGAAGCTATTGGCTTTGAGTCGTGACAAACAATTGTGGTGTAATGATTACATTTGATGACCTTTTAGGTGTTCGACTCCCATCTATGCGGTTTCTATTCTGTTTCGAAACATATGGATATTGCTAAAATAGTTTTATTATGGTATGTGACATACCACCTCGAAACCAATGAAAATGTCGAAGCAGTTTAGAAAAAAATTGAGAGTATGGATTTAGAGAGTTTCAAGGTCTTCGTCACACGACACTCTTGATCGGGCGGCTCTCGAATATAGGAGACACAGAAAATAGCATGATTTTACTATAATGACCCTCACAACTCTCGAAAATGTACTGCCTTGTGAGGGTGGGACTAAGACTCTTAAGACTACGGACCTTGCAGGCTAGGGTGGAGATAGGTTTCATGAACCATAAGATCCTCTCAAAAATAAAAAAAATACACCTTTCGACTTTATTATTTCTTTCCAGTTTTGAGATGTTGTGCTGTGATCCCCTGCCTCTCCAGTGGTGTGGTGAGACACATTGTAAATTTTTGTATTTATTTTTACTACATTCATAATTGAAATATTTCACTCATCTGCTTCTAGTAAAATTCAAACTCGGGTTCAGTCATCAACAGTTTAAGGGTGTACTAACTGAGGTAAGTCAGTCGGTCCATTGTTTGCATCCGTAAGATTGTGGTGTCATGGGTTGCCATGTCTGTGTCAAGGTGGCGAGAATTTTTGTGGCGGACAACCACTCTAAACGAAGTACAACTTGAGTGGAAGTTGTGTGGTGACTGGTCCTTTTTTGCATTTTTGCAGAGGACCGATAACTATATGGTTGCCCTACTAGTACGTTCGGAATGCATAGGATAGGCCTTACCTCGTGGCAGGAGGCCCAACAAAAAACTCGAAGTCTTGGAATAGGGTAAATTTTGAGACCGCTATATCTCAAATATTGGAAAGTCACCAATGGGCTAAGATAGATAGATAGATGGATATATATATATATATATATATCCATCTATCTATCTATCTATTTTTTTTTTTTTTCTCTCTCTCTCTCTCTCTCTCTCTCTCTCTCTCTCTCTCTCTCTCTCTCTCTCTCTCTCTCTCTCTCTCTCTCAAACGAGAAATAAAGAATTATCGTGAGGGAAGAAGTGTGCAACCCATAGTTTGTGAATTTATATGTTTTGTTATATTTGCTATAGACAACTCCAAGAGTGTGCGTGTGTGCGTGCGTGTATATATGAGAGTGAGTGCGTGTGTATGTGAGTGTGTGTGTGTGAGAGAGAGAGAGAGAGTGAGAAAGAAAGAGCCCTGCAGCAAGCAGAGTGTCGATAACCGGGCGCACAAGGGCAGACGTTAACCTAAAAAAAAAAAAAAAAAAAAGTTTTATTTGAATACATTAGTTTTTTATTTTTAAAATTCGAATTGAAATTATATACTTCATATTCGAGTCCAATGCGTACGCGTTCTATTCGAAGTGCGCCCTTTCCAATTTTTTCGAGTTCTGGGCCCCGGGGGCTGCACACCGTTTCGTTTTTTTTCCTAGGAACACGACCAATACCAGTCCTGCACCTGCAAGGGCTGCCTGACCCCCTAAGAGCCCTTGCCTGCGGGTATATCGAACGACGAACAGAAATTGCGGACAACCCATCGAGCCAAAACGGGCCCCTCGTCCCACATGCATAAGAATAATATAGTTTTATAGTACTGTGTGAGAGCGAAAGGCGGGAAACGAACGCCTAATAGTCTTGTGTGCACCTCCCATCCGCACTATTGTTGTTGTAGGTGCAATAAATGGACCTCGCTCCACTACTCTCGACATGCGAAAAAGACAATTAAATACGGTGGACATGTGGAAAAAACGACAATAGATGGTGGTGTATCTTCCCATCTTCCAACGAAAGATTTGTTATCCTCAGGTCTCGACCCACTTCTCTCGTAATTTGCAAAATGGGATGAATTTGTTTTCTATAACATGGAAAGATACACTACCATGATTTTTGTTTTTTGTGCATGGGTAGAGTAGTGGAGTGAGGCTCATAAACCGCTGGAATCGCCATAAGACTCGCGATCCCTAGCGAGGGAAGGAGGGAAACAAAGTACAGTATTCTACGACAAGAAAAAATAGATAGTATACTACACTGCCTTGCCTCGCTCTCCACAGGGCCCCTAAAGCAATGAGAAACCAATGAGAAAACGAAAGCCTTACTAACAATCCTTCCCCTAAAAGGCGAGATATATCATCCCACCGTCCATATCAAACATTACTGACGATTACAAGAGGTCCCACATTATCACTACATATTGTCTACCACATGGGTGTGGGGAACACAACCCTAAGGTAGCCTAAACAATGAGATTAAGTGGCCTCGCACACGAGAAAGAGAGAGACAGAGAGAGGTTGAATGACAAAAATGGAATATGTGGCTGCTATCTATTTTACGGTTGACATGATTTCTTAAATATTGTTTTTGGAAAGATCACAACAAAATCTACGAAGACTTCAATTTTCATATTTTTTAAATGCATTTTTTTAAGTGTAAAAAATTGATAGAGTTTGAGTATTTTTTTTGTTGGTCCACACATTGCCGACTAGAAAAAATGAAAAATGTGCCAAATCGGCGTGACAATGATTTCGCGGTCTTGATGAGTTTTCAAAAATTTTTTTTTTTTTTTTTTAAGACCACGATCTAATCTATGGATTATCAAATTTTCATATTTTTCTGCGAATTCTTATGAGCGCAAAAATCGATGAAGTTACCTCTTGCAGATTGCGAGACTGGACCCCCCACCTTGGACAGCCTGCGAGTGAGACTCTCGACAATGCCTCCCCTGCTTACATTTTTTGGGTTCCGTTTCTATTTGACAACCAGTCATTTTTTTTTCTAAAAATCTTGGTTTTACAAAAGTTAGTTGTAAGTCGTCTGCAATTTTGTCAAAGACCAGTCCCCCAAAAACTTTTGCCCCCTATGAACCCACTTGTGTCCTGGTCGCCTGCCGTCGAAAATGTGACACCTTGACACAAACGTTGAAGCCCACGATACGGCAGTCTCCCATTTTTACTTCTTTTGGGGTTCACTTCCACTTGACATCTAGTCACTCTTTTTTGAAAAATCTCAGTTGTTCAATAGCTAGTTGTATGTCGTCCGCAATATCGCCAAGGACCAATCCCCCAAAAACGTTTGCGAATAGTCCCGATGGGATATGGGATGAGGCCCTGAGCTACGAACAGAAACGTAGGCCGTTAGGGTTGCGTTTCCCATGCCCCCACGGTAGATTGGCTTACCGTGAGGGCACGGGTACGCAACTCGTAGTTCATTTTGTGATGTGATTGCAGAGGGGTAAGGTTGTGATTATGTTATGTTTATGCTTTGTCATGTTCACTTTACATAACTCCAAAAGTGTGGGGGGGGGGGGGGTTCTGGCTGGTGCTCTATTCAATGTTCATGAGATGCTAAACCGGGTTTCAATGAGGTGCGTCTCCCCACGAATAGACAAAAGCATTTATCTCTAAGTCCACAGTAGGGGGATACTCATATCATCTCCTCTACTCAATTTGTTCTGTGTATTATATAAGTTTATTTATGTTAGAAAATTAAATTATAATGTATAAGCTAATTAATTATATGATATATATCACAATACGTAATTATTTTTAAAACAAATACAAGAACCTATAAATCAATTTATAAAAATATATTAAACATAATATAAATATAATTCATATAATTCAAATATATATCCCAATATATTTCAATTGATATGTTAATTACTACTCGATAAATGTAATACACATGAATATAATAATAATAAAATGATGCAAATAATAAAATGCATAATAATTAATATGGTATATAAAATTATATATATAAATAGTTTATAATATAAATAAACAAAGTGTGTGGGTGTGCGCATGTGTGTATGTGAGAATAAGTGAGTGTGTGTGTGTTTGTGAGAGAGAGAGCGAGAGAGACAATCATGCAACATGTCCATGGTGGGGAGCACAAGGGAAGGTGCGAACCTCGAAATAAAAAATATGGTTTTCTTTTTGATATGGTAGCGGGGATGTGGACTCCATGAAGCCCTGCCCTTCTTGATGGATCGTCCTTACATTGATGAAGTTAGGACCACGGTGAGATCCATTGGATACCGTGAAGATAACTTGATTGCGTATGACTATGATTATTAAAACTCTTTGATAATTGACAAAAGTGTTATGAATGAGAAAACATTGACTAACTATTTCATCGCTAAACATTCGACCAACACTCGCATCTTCTTAAGCTAAATTAGCACGGGGCAGAGGTCAGTCAAAAGATCTTTTGGAAATGCGAGGTGAAAGAAAGTTCTTGTGTGAACTACCTTATTATGAGCTGCCTCAATCATGGGGTGTGGGCCCCGTGTGGCCTACCCAACTAACTTACAGACTTCCGAATGATCTAGGACATGAATATACCCTTACTTCAAAGATAAGAGAGTTAAAGTAAGGTGGTGAAGTTCGTCAAGAGACATTTGCAGAGGTGATAGGAGGAGCAAACCCTGTAAGGTCTGCCCTATTACTTATCTACTTTAAGTAAGGCGGGTGGTAGTAAGAGAAGTGAGGCCCCGTGAGGTCTACCAACTAGCCTTACAAAAATAAAAGTTCGTGATAGGAGGAGAGAGGCTCCTTGAGGTCTGCTCTATTACCAACCGACGCCAAGTTACGGTGACAGGAGGAGCGAGGATCTAAGATATGTCCTATCGCCAACCGACTTGGGCGGTAGTAGAGAGAGTGAATTCTGAGATATCTACCCTACTATCGAAAAATCTTCTTCAGAGATAGGGAAAGGTAAGGCCCTGTAAAAAGACTAACCAATTGACAACAATCACTATTAGATTCTATCAAGGTAGGGATGGTAGCAACATAGCCCCGTGTGACCCGTCCTACTATCTTGGAACCTCTTGACTGATTTATATCGTATGATTCTGTTCTAAATGTGATTGATAATATTGGTTTGTGCATGTGTAAAAGAAGAAAGCATATATGAAAGAATGAATCGATTGTAATAAAATAAAGAAGGAAGGGACTATTCGAGGAAAAATACGAGGAAGAAATTTAGGTTGGTAGTGATTGAGGTTAGAAATGTTAAGTGGTCATTATCCAAGTCACATTGCTTAGAGGAAGCCTTTTAAATGACGATATGAAAAAAAAAAAATGTTAAGATTATATTTGACTGTGCTGTGCTTACAAGTTTTTATCATTATTGGAAAAAACAACGTTACGGAAGAATCCGTATGAAATCGCATTTTGTTATCATTTGATAACAAGTTAGTAGAAATCCTAACTCAACTTCCGCATGATGTGACACCTACACCTAAGGAAATTTGGAATCTAGTGAGGGGTTGGGCGAAAAGGAGTCGGAAGTAGGAAAAAAATGTTGTTCAAGGTTTTGAGGGAGTGAGGGACAAGTCATGAATGAATCAAAGTTAACGTTTGTAATGCATTATGTATCTGCAACTGTATGTGTATGAGATTTTTGCATTGTGTGGGTCGTAATTGGTCTGGAATAGTGAACTAAAAGCGGGTTGTCATCTATGAGTTTTGACAGAGTACGATGCAATTGTGAAAAGTGAGGTCTACCACTCATCATACCCCTGATACATTGTAATTACACTTTGATCATCCAAGTATCATAACGAATCATAATTTACTTAAAGTATAAGTTTGGTTGAGATCTCAAGTAAGGGAAGGTCAATCAGATGGTTAGACCGACAATCATAAAATTGCTCAAGAAATTTTGATTTATCATATTTGATCTTTATAATTCTTTTGGTATGATTGAACTGGAGTATTAGACTAATTGTACTTAGGATTATCTTGAGCGTGGCAGACCGCCGAAAAAATTGACCTGATGTTGAAGTCAGTCCGAGAGATCAATACCTCGGTACGCGATATAGATATGGGTCAGTCTTAAGGTGTTCTACCATGCGTATACCTATGCTACAACGATCGAGAAAATGCCCTCAGTTGACATACCTTTGAGATTGCATATATAAGTCTTCGCACGTGAGTCAGTAGCTCATCGGGGATAAGCTTGCCTAAGGATGATGACAACTCCTTAGGTAGAGGTAAGTTGTATCTCGCGGGGTCTCTGTGTTGTCGCAGGGAGTTGCGAGAGGTATAGCAGGCGTGCATGGTCGAAGTGGTCTTCGGATGAAACATTTAATATTCCTGCGTGATACGACCGTAAGGATCGACACTAAATACTTTACCTCTGAGTGTGGGACCAGCGCGCCCGAAAGGTGGCGCCGCTGTCGGTGATCTCGCTTTCCAGCCGAGGTCCTTAGTGAACGGACTCGAGAATGGTAAGTTGGTGATCACGGCAAAACAACAACCTCTAAGCTAACTAAACTCATAAAATTATACTTGAGATGAATAATAAAAACTATACCTACTTGAGTTCTTAGCAAGTAGGCTTAATGTTTGGGTAGGCTAGTTGTATGGACAAGACAATAGTCAGTCGTTGACGTTTTAGAAGGGTACGTATGACGCATCTGTTTTATAAATAATCTTAAGCATAACGAGAGGGTCTCTTGTTGTCTGTACTTTCACATCTTAAGTGGATCAGGATATTGAGACTAGTGTTCTCTTTGCATTGGTAAGATCGCGTAACTTACCTACGTGTGACTTTGATTGTTGCCCTAGTGGTAGATATGGCGCCTAAAGGTCATGGGTCTGGCGCAGAAAGAGGAAGAGGAGGACGACAAGGAAAGGTTATTGAAAGACCTACTGACTTGACCAAAGATAGAGACGATTGGAAAGAAAAGAAAGAAAGGGAGGAAGGGAAGAAATAAGGGTTAAGAATGCGTTGGCATCAAGATGAGTGGCGCAAACGTACTTCTTCCCTGGGAAGAATGACTTTTTTACTTCTATAAGTATGAACATCGCTATGATATTTTTCCTCCGTATTTTGAGTCACCCACCCACCCTCATCTCAAACCATATTCTCTGCCCTCTTCTTCTGCTTTACCTCGAGAGCAACAATTGTCTATTCTTCCTCTGTCACATCAGTCAGTGTTTCAACCAACGCGACGCTGCCTTGATGTCGTATGCAGTTCTTGGGAAGTGAAAGAGGCATCAAGTGCTCTCGTACCTGTCGCTGGAAGCATGACTCTCAAACTATTCCAAATATGCGAGTTTTTTTATTGATATGTCTCACACGTGTCTTACAGTCTCCTAGAGGAAACTACATCTTTAAAGTAACACTTAGCGTAGGTACATATTTCCTTCGTGCAACTTACCAAAGCCACATCTTAATCAAAGGGATGCCTCCATTCCCGGATCACAGGTTTGACTTGCTTGAGGATAAGGGTCTAAAAATTATCTCTGTCATCCTATCGTACCTTATCAGGCCCCTCATCTCTAGCTAGTCTAGCCATTATTGTTTTTTTTTTTTTTTCAACTCCGTCAATAAGGTTAGTTTCATCTTCTTTTGTTGGGACCAATAAAAGTATGAAACAAACCTTTCTCATTTTATGTTTTGTATCTTTCACCGCTTTTTGGGTCTTTTTCTCCCTCCAAGCCCTATTTACCGCTTTCATACGGAAAAAGTTCTCAATTCAACTGTTATGATCCCAATACCTACCTCAACCCATCTGTTATCATGTTGGAAGAGGTCCTTTGCCCCCATCTAGACCAGCATTTGATCTTTCACCCAAACCGAAATTCTCTTGTTTTTTAATAGATTTACATTCAATTTGAAAGGGGATCTGACTTTGTGGAACTATTTTTAGATTGGATAACCGTCTGATAGAGTGGCCACTAATAGATCGCAGTCCATGTGTCTTTCCATACAACGCCTCTTGCCAAGAAAAAGTCAAACCTCCTTTTGGGTTGAGGGGATCGAGGGATCGGAGCGGGCTAAAGTATGTGTACCCACTATCATTAGGATTTAATACTATGAAGACATCTCTGAGATTTTGAGAATTCGACAGGGCGCAAAGCATTAGAGAGTCGACCCTCAATGGAGAGACCTTGAGTCCGAGCTTGGATTAAGAACCGTATTCCAATCCCCAACAAGGACCATATTTTATACATTTGGAATCCCCTATGGGAGTTGAGATATGCATTTTGTTCTCTCGTTGAAGTCAAGCATATTTTAGACATTTGGAATCCCCTATGGGAGTTGAGATATGCATTTTGTTCTCTCATTGAAGTCAACAGGCGTGTAGATCGTAATTATTGCCAAATTTTTTCCCTCCACCGATAACTTGACCCAAACGCACCTACTCATTGGATTTGTAAATGAGTCAATAATGTTTACTAATAGGTCTTTATTGATCAAAATCGTGACAACCCCCTTGGCGCCATTTGTCGGGGCCCAAAACTACAGGCCCCTCCACCAGTTGGCCGCCTCCAACAACTTTTTTGTTGTTAATTTTGTTTCTTGCAAGCAAACTATATATGTGCTCCCTTGAAAACAATAAGGCAAAGAGTATGTTTCTTTTAAAATTATCGTCAAACCCACAAATATTTCAATTCACGATCCTAATTTGACTGGGCAAGATCATTGTTGAGGTCTTGTCCGTTTGGATTTTGGATACAGGAGGATAGAGATTTTGGAATAAAAAGTGACCCGGTTTGCTGATCCAGCGCCAACAGTAGGTAAGAAAACTTTTCGGAGCCTGGAAGATCCTGAACGTCCGTAAAAACCATCCAATCTGCTACATAGGGATGACCCCACCCGAATATTAGATAACGTCGAGGCGTTTGGAGGGGTGAGGGAGGACATTGTGAACCAATGAGCATTTAATCGTGTCCTTTGATCCCGAGTACTTTTCTATGACAAGGCCAAGAAGGCCACATGTAGGACCATTTTTTTCTCCTTAGAGATTTCCACTACATGCCTTCCCACTTTGGGCTCCTGTGGAATTTGGAGCTTACATAGTCCTCTTAAAATAATTGGATTAGTTTGGTCCTCCATATGGAGATCAAACATTTGTCCTTACGTTTTCTCAGTATTTCTACTCGTGAAAACCGAGGTCCCTTGTTGTGTTGTGGTACAAATCGGAGGTATCACCAACGCCGTTAATTTTTTAAGTTTGTCATTCCTTTCAAGTATCTTCATTAGTGTTGAAAAACTGAAGTATTGTTGTGAACCCTTATTTTCTAAGGAGCGCTTCCCCCCTTGGGAGGACGGTCCGGCTTCTCCGTCTGAGAAAACCCCTACATCAAGGAAGGTTTTCTGAAAAATGGTTGTGCTCTCACTGAATTTTTGTTTCTCGTATGGCATCTCTTCATAACAATACTGTTTTTGGTCCAACCTTGTTTTTCTTTGTTAATAGGCTGCTTGCTCTTGGACTTCGGGGGCTTCCTACCTTGCTTGGACGTTTTTGAACTGCACCTTTATCTTTGAACGTCGCCTATTATCTTGCCTTTCAAGAGCTATGGCATCTCTTCATAACAATACTGTTTTTTGTCCAACCTTGTTCTTCTTTGTAAATAGGCTGCTTGCTTTTGGGCTTCGGGGGCTTCCTACCTTGCTTGGACGTTTTTGAACTGCACCTTTATCTTTGAACGTCGCCTGTTATCTTGCCTTTCAAGAGTTCCCGTGGGACAATGTTTTTCATATCAGGGGTCTCCTTCTGGGTCTTAAAGCCCGTACCTACTTTTTCGGTCAATGCCAGAATATCCCCACACAAAGCCTCAAAGGGTTGTTCCTTTGGTGCTTTATGGATATGGTGCTCTTTTTCACCTCTTTGCTTCTCCCGAGAACCCTTGTTCTCTTCATCCAAAGTTTGAGTCTTCTCCTGTTTATCCTTTTTTTTTTTCCCCCTGATTTTCCTTCAGCCCTTGTTGAATTTCTTTAGGGGGAGGAGAGGGGGAGGGAGGGCACTACCCTTATCCATCTCTGCCTTTGTCTTCTTAGCATTCTCTTTCTTATTCCATTTTTCGAGATGACCGCCCTTGTCCTTGTTCCCAATCGCCAAGTTCAATTTCCCTTTCCTTCCATTGGGCTGTTTTCCCCCCTTTTACCTCTCGTTTCTCCATCTTTATTACGAGACACCGTTTTTCTCCTAAGAACGATCATTCCTCCTCCTCCTCAAACTCATCTCATTTTTTCCTTACCACCTTCTCCCCGTTCTTCTTCATCTCTTTGTTGTCCTTGCCCGTTACTGTTGCGTCTCTGAAGCTCAACTTTCGAAAAATGTTATGTGCGTTGAAGGGAAACTTTGGTCAGTCTCCTCGTTAAAGTAGTATTTACACTTCCTACATCACAGAGAGTCTGCACAAGCTACCTCCAGGTCAACGAAGCCCTGCTCACCCATATCTATGACTAAATATTTTTCATATGATGTACACACTGAAGGAATTAGGTCAAAACCTATTGTCAAAAAATTAGGGGAGAAGGGATTGGTAAACGTCGGACATGCTCTAAGAACATCACTAAAAGTGTTCCTCACTGCTCCCTTGATGTGTAGATGGACCGAGATCGAAACCTGGAAAACTTAAACCCAAAAATATTTAAATTTTAAAGCTTCATTCCACTCGAATAATTCATTCTCAGTCATCCTGGGTTTGAATCGAACCCGATATATTTTATCATCAAACTCAATTTTATCTTCTTCCTTCCGAAGCATCCATAATGCTATATCTTTGACAATGGCCACATATGTGACAATGGTTTCGCCATTCGTTTCGGAAAATACCTCGTTTGGGAGTCGCGTGTAAATCTCATAAGTTTGCTCATCCCTCCTCATAGATTCTCACAAGCCTGTTTCTCACTGACACGAAAAGGAAGGTGAAGTCATCCCCGAAATGGATGGAGACCTCATGGTCATACAACCATTCCGACTAAATTTTCAGTAAGTCGTTGTTGATCACAACTCTTACGACATCGGAATCTGACTTTACGATCTTTGGAGCAAAATCATCTGGCACAATACCTTTCACATAGTTGTCATGTATCATATCCTTTATGCGTGCTGCTTTGTCATCTCTCATCAGTGGTGCGGCTGGAGGTTATGGTGGGATGCTCGAAGAAGCCATCTCCCCTATACTCAAGAGTTTGTTTTTCCACTTGATACTAAAATTCAAAAGGGAAATTAAATAACAAAATAAAATTAAAAAAAATTATCTTCTAAAAGCATATTTAACCATTTGGCATATGAGCGAAATAGTTATACATGCCTTGCCTTTGTCTGCTTAACATTCACTTTTTTATTCCACTTTTGAAGATAGTCGTCATTATCGTTCTTCCCAATCGCCAGTTTCAATTTTTTTTCCTTTCCATTGGGCCATTTTTTTTCCCCTTTACCTCTCGGTTCTCCATCCTTGTAACGAGACATCGTTTTTTCTCCCAATAACGATCTTTCTTTCTCGTCCTCCTCAAACTCATATCTTTTTTCCTTTACTACATTTTCCCCACTCTTCTTCATCCCTATTTTGTTCTTACCCTTTACCGCGGTGTCTCTGAAACTCGATTTTCAAGAAATATTATGTGCGCTGATGGGGCACTCTGGGTCAATCTCCTCATAAAAGTAGTGTTTTCACTTCCTACATCAAGTGGAGTCTGCACAAACTACCTCCAAATTAAAGAAGCCCTGGTCACCCATATCTACCACCAAATATGTTTTATATGATATACGAGTTGAAGAATCATATCAAAACGAATAGTCCACAAATCAGGGAGGATAGGATTGGTAAACATCGGGTATGCACTAAGAACATCATTGAAAACATTCCTCACTGCTCCCTTGATGTATGGAAGGACCGAGGTCAACACCTGAAAAACTTCAACCTAAAAATATTTAAATTTCAAACCTTCATTCTACTATAATAATTCATTCTCAGTCGTCCATGGTTTAAATTTAACCCAATATATTTTATCCTCCGACTTAATTTTATCTTCTTCCTTTGGATGCATCCATAATGCTATATCTTTGATATTGGCCACGTATGTGACCACGTTTTGCCATTCGTTTCGGAAAATACCTCCCTTGGGAGACACTTGTAAATCTCATGAGTTTGTCCATCCCTCCTTATAGATTTTCATAAGCCTGTTCTTCACTGACACGGAGAGAGAGGTGGAGTCATCCCCGAAATGGATGGAGATCGCATGGTCATACAACCATTTTGACTGAATTTTCAGTAAGTCATTGTTGACCACAACACCAGAGCTTAAATTTACAATCTTTGGAGCAAACTCATCAGGCACGATAACTTTTAAATAGCAGTTTTGTATTATCTCCTTTATGCGTGTTGCTTCACTATCAGTCATCAGTGGTGGTGCTGGAGGTTGCGGTGGGATGCTTAAAGAAGCCATCTCCCCTAGACTCGAGAGTCCATTCTTCCACTCGATACAAAAATTCAAAATGGAAATTAAATAACATACTAAAATAAAAAAGAAGTATATGCTAAAAGCATATTCAACCATTTGACATCTGAGCGAAATAGTTATACCTGCTCTTTGCTGACACCTGTCTCCTCACTACAGCCTCGTGAAGACTAGTCATCTGTAGTTATCCCCCAAAGAAGCCTCAGGCGTTGGAAGATTCGAACGAAAGCTGGAATTCCACGTCATCACGCCTTTGCAATCCCTTTTGCCCCGTCCTCGGCGATGGGCTTTGTACGGGAATGATAACCCTTGCGACAGGTGCGCTGGCGCTAAATCCCCAAGAGGAAAGTTAAGCACAGCTAACACTTGATTTCTCTGGGGGCTGCATTCAAGGAGCTGCATTCTGGCTTCGTGTGGTTGGATTTCATTTTGACTTTTTCAGCCACAACCTTTGTAACTACAACCTCTATAGCTACGACCTCCATAGTCCTCACCACCATGGGTTCGCCATCACTGTGCTTCCTACTGCGAGTAGGGCACCGGTAGGAGTTAATCCACACCATAATTGTACATAGCACTAATGCAGCGTCGAACACCACATAAGCGCATCAGTAACACACAATTAGTATTGACTTACCGTGAGGGCACAAATGCTCAACCAGTAGGTTGTTTGCTGATGTGGTTGGGCGAGGGTAAGGTAGTGATTCTGGTGTATGTTTAGTCATATTCACTATACATAACTTGATGAGCGCTCGTGTGTGAGGTATCGGTTGGTGGTTTATTCACGATATTGATGGGACATTCGGTGTCGCTCCCCACCAATAGACAGGAGAATGTATGTGTGTGTGTGGGGGGGGGGGGGGGAGGGGTTGAGAGAGAGAGAGAGAGAGAGAGAGAGAGAGAGAGAGAGAGAGAGAGAGAAACTTGCAACAGGCAGCATGCGCAGACCGCCAAAAAGAAAAAGAACGTAATGTTCTATTGAAATACGAAAGTTTTTTCTTTTTGGAATCCGAATAGAAAGGGTTGTAAGTTGTATTTTAATATAATGCGTGCGTGTTCTATTCTAAGTGTTCTTCTATTCGAGAAAAGTCGACCTACACCACTTCGATTTCGAAATGTTAAAAACTCAAGGACCACGACCTTCTCGGCCTCCCATGCCGTTTCAGTTTTAAAATGTCTAACTTGAGGACTACGACATCCTCGACCTCCTACGGGCAACTACCGCCCTCACCTTAAAATTGCCTATCCTCCCAAACGACCATCGGCGTTGAAAGAACTATCATATCGTCAAAATGGACATTTTTTATTTTTTGAATGAAATTGAAACTGAGTTTTTTGGCCGAAAAATCGTCTAAATTTTGCGTCTTCTTAGGGTCCGACATTTGTAAAATGTTGGACCCTCTAGATGTATCAGGACTAAGCTTGATACCAGATACATCCTAGGGTGACTGTCTAGATGTATCTAGTCTTAAGCCAGGTCCAGATACATACAGGGGGGCCAGCGTTTTAAAAACGTCGGACCCTCAAAAGCAGCAAATTTAGACTGAGTTTTCGGCCAACAAAATTGAAAAAACTTAGTTTCAATTTCGTTAAAAAAATAAAAAATGTCCATTTTGATGAAATGGCAATTAAAGTTGAATTGATGTTGACGGTCTCAAAGGCGTAAAACGCAACCCTGACGGGCTGCGAACAGGTTTAGCGTTCCTCCCTCTCCATGAATGTCGTCGATTTGCACTGATTCCTAGCGCTATTTGCGAACATCGAACGACCAACGGCCATGAGTTGACAACCGTAAAAAAAAAAAAAAAACAAGTTTGCACAGCCACCGACTTTCGTGGGGAGGGTTAGGGGGTCGGGGGCATTTGGAAATTCATTCCCCAAAACCGCCATGACGCCCTCCCGTGTTGTCACGAAGGAGGCCCAAAGAAGAAGTTGACTTACCGTGAGGGCACGAGTGGTCAACCCGTAGTTTGTTTTTTGATGCATGTGGGGAAGGGTAAGGTAGTGATTATGTTGTGTATATGTTTCGTCATGTTCGCTATACATTACTCGAAGAGTGTGTGGGGGGGGTGTCCCGGTTGGTGTTTTATTCACAATGTTCACAGGACGCTGAACCTAATTTCCAGCAAGTGGAGCTCCCCATCAATAGACAGGAGAATGTGTGTGTGTGTGTGTGTATGTGTGTGTGTGTGCGTGTGTGTATGTGTGTGTGTGTGAGAGAGAGGGAGAGATAAAGCACGTGCGTGTGTGTGTGTGTGTGTGTGTGTGTGTGTGTGTGTGTGTGTGTGTGTGTGTGTGTGTGTGTGTGTGAGAGAGAGAGAGAGAGAGAGAGCCCTGCAACATATAACATGTCAGTGGTGGGAAGCACAAAGGCAGACGTTGACGTAAAAAAAAGAAAAAAAAAGTAATGTTATTGAAATAAAAGTTTTTTTTTTTTTTTTTAATTCGAATTCGCAGCCCTAAGGCTGCGGTATAGTGGACTCGGCATCTGCGTCAAGGTGTCACATTTTCGGCAGTGGGCGAATAGGACGAAAAGTGGGTCCTTAGGGGGTAAACAAAATTGGGGGGCCGGTCCCTGGCAAAATTGTGGGCTACCTACAGCTAACTCTGGTAGAACCGGGACTTTTCAAGTTGGAAAAAGGAAGGATCAGTCCTCACGTCGAAGTGGACCCCAAAAAGAAGTGGGGGGCGTTGGACCAGTCCTCAGGTGGAAGCCGACCCCAAAAAGAAGTGATGGTATGTGAACTGCAAAAGGGCCCTCAAACCCCGGCGTTGAGGCCCGTCTTCTTAAAACAGGAGGTCAGGCACAACGAAACAGACGTTTTGCAAGAGGCAACTTTGTTGATTTTCTGTGCTCGGAGGAACCCGCTGAAAATCTGAAATTTTGAGAATTCATAGATGAGGTCGTGTTCTTTCTAGGAAAAAATATTATAACATTTTCAAAAAATTATTGAGACCACGAAATAATTGTCACGCCGATTCAGCACATTTTTAATTTTTGCCACTCAGCCATTGCGTGGGCCAACTGAAAAGTACTCCAAATTCGGTGGGTTTTCCCGCATAGAAGAACGTGTGAAAAAACCTGAAAATTGGAGTACTCGTAAATTTTTGTTGTGATCTTTCCAGGAAAAATGCTAAATAAATAAATAAAAATATTCCAACTGTGAAATAGATTGTGGCCGCAATTTGACCCATTTTTCAATCTTGCCATTCAGCCTCTCTCTCTCTCTCTCTCTCTCTCTCTCTCTCTCTCTCTCTCTCTCTC
>BFEA01000160.1:2569875-2580275 GCA_003427395.1 Chara braunii | reverse complement strand
GAGAGAGAGAGAGAGAGAGAGAGAGAGAGAGAGAGAGAGAGTTTTGTTCCATTTGTTGATACGAGTGAGAGAGAGAGACAGAGAGAGAGAGAAAGAAAGAGAGATAGAGAGAGAGCGAGGCGGGGGCCTACCAGAGAGAGAGAGAGAGAGAGGCTGAATGGCAAAATTGAAATACGGGTTTTTTTTTAGGCCGCAACCTATTTCACAGTTGGAATGATTTTTTTTAATTTATTTAGCATTTTTCCTTTCAGTTTTTTTCACGCATTCTTTTGAGAGTGAAAACTCACTAAACCCACACATGGTTGAGTGACAAAAATGGAAAATGTGCCGAATCGACGCGACGATTATTTTTCGGTCTAAATGATTTTTTTTTAAAATATTCTAATATTTTTTCTAAAAAGAACACGACCTCATCTATGGATTCTCAAAATTTCAGATTTTTCTGTGGGTTCCTCCGAGCACAGAAAATCGCCGAAGTTGCCTCTTGCAAAACGCCTGTTTCGTTGCGCCTGACCTCCCTGTTTTGAGAAGACGGGCCTCAACGCCTGGGCCTGAGGGCCCTTCTGCAGTTCACATGCCCTCACTTCGTTTTRGGGTCCGCTTCCACCCGTGGACCCGTCCAACGCCCCCCATTTCTTTTTGGGTCCACTTCCACTTGAGGACCGGTCCTTCCTTTTTTCAAAAGTCCCGGTTCTACCAGAGCTAGCTGTAGGTAGCCCGCAATTTTTTTTTATTTTTTTTTTTATTTTTTTTTTGGAAAGATGAGAGTTTTTGTATTTCACAATCAACATAGGAGAGGTCGGGGACCTCACAATTCAACCCGGGTTTGAACTGGGGCCCTTACCCAGATAGGCTGAGCTGAAAACCGGGTTCAGCGTCCTAGGAACAACACCCTATTCCTAGTATGTAAAGATTATGAATCCATCGCTGGAAACCGGGTCCAGTGTCCCATTCCTATGTTTTATCCAGACTTTTCAAAAATAGTGAAAAATAATATCCCTAAAGCACCACCAAAAGAAAAAATTTAACGAATATCAATCCTTCGTCTATCCCACATCCTAAGCTCACTGGTCTTCACACTTATCTACTGTGAAAAGTCCTAACACAGGAGAGTATCTCTTAGCCTACTCACAGAGGATTTAGCCAGTGAGTTACCACCACTCTTCCCTCCCCTGAAAGCTTTGCTAACTTATTGTCTCTCGCCCAGGATCTGGAAAACCAAAGTCGGCCTTTGCCTTGGCGACTCGAACATTTTTTCCAATCCATTTTTATTTGGAGTGACAGGTTTGCTTTTACCCTTTGTATCTGCTGATGCAGGTTTGTTGTTCCCTTGTTAAAGGCAGCTACATTTCTGGCCCACCAAATCACCTGCATTATTACCCCTCTGCAGACCAACGCTACGTAACCCCAGCCCTCCGTGTAATTAAAGTTATGGTCTGGCAACCTACCATATAGTATCCAATCGTCTGACCAGAGAAAAGTTTCGCAAGTACAGTCTTTCCATAGCACTACCCACCATTGCCACAAGGTATCTGATAGCGGGCAGTGAACCCATAAATGAATGTTGGATTCCCACCCCCAACTACACCGACTACAGGTCTGGGGCAGGTCCATCCCTCTTGCTGCCAGCCAGAGAGCGGTTGGAATTATCTGTATACTTTGAGCCCATAACAAGCAAGAGTCTCGTTGCGAAGGTAACTTCTTCAAGGCCTTCCACAGGGCTTGCCAATTAGGAGTTTCTGCCAGTGAACCTTTTATCTTCATATACCTCTTGTTTGCCAGAGCGACGGGGGAGTGTTCTTGTTTCGATCTCAGTCTCAACGATCTCACACCTACCCTCGGGGTGTATTGACACAATGAGATAGGATTATCAATTTCTCTATCCCCCTGACACCAGCCTAATAGGAGAGGCTCCACCCGAAATGAGTCTGCTTCTCCCAATAGCAAGGTATGCTTCTGAACCTGCCAAACACGGAGTTTAAGGAGAACTGTTGTAGTCTGCACAGTTGCGTCTTGAAGTTTTATTAGTTGTACCCCTCTTTTAACTGCGGTCCCTTCCCTCCATTCCTCCACCCTCCACCCCCCTTCCAAATTAGGGCCAATCAGTCTCCACACCAGAGATTCCTCCTCCTCCGAGCGCAAGCCAAGAGCCTGCTGCATGTTCGGCTGTACTATTCAGAGTTAAAACCCACTGGCGAGGAATGGCTTCGATGATCTTACTTCTGTTTTCGAATACAAAACGTAGACGTGGAAGTTTTTGTCTCAAACGCTCTTCCGATAACCAATCATTCGTTTCTTCATTCCACAAATGTCTGATGAGGATGACCCATTTTTCCACCCATGCCTTTCCGAAGTTACCTGCTCCATCCATGCCCATAAAGGTGCCTCCATCTGGTGCCAGGATCAATGGGTTCCCGAAAAGGCATTGCGTAGAAATCTCTTTTTTTGTACTTGGTGGTTAAAGGGCTTTTGGCAATAACCTTTTTTCAGGCTCGAAGGATATCTCTCCATAGTCTGGACTTGGTTCTTCTGTTCAGGTATGACGAAATCAGGATACATTGCCATACGTCTCCCTAGTCTGACAGCGCCCACTCCTTTTGTAAAATATATGCTGCGAGACGGACCCACAGCTTGGTAGGGTCTTCGAAGAGTGCCTTGGTCACCCATTTTGCTAGCAATGCTAAGTTTTGCAAATGAGGGTCCTGAAGTCCCAGACCACCTTCTTCACGGGGAAAGCATACTGTGTCCCAAGCGGCTTTAGCAATGTATCCCTCGCCCTCCTCCGCCCCTGGTTTCCAAAGGTACCTCGTCGCGGTTGTTCTGATGGTCGTGTAAGCCTCTTATCCCAGAAGACAAATGGAAAGGGGGAACCAGAGGATCGAGAATGCAGCCGCCGACAACATCAGAGCTCTGCCAAAGGTAGATAACTTGTAGTGCTTGACCCAACTCTGAATCCTTGTTTTGACCCTGTCTGCCAGAATCTGGTCTTGGGTCCTTGAGCAGTCCGTGAGTGAGACCTGAAGTCCCAGAAATCTCTCTGAGTTTTCTGTGGGAACCTCCCTGAACCCCCAATCAACCCTGAGTACAAATTGTGATGGAGGGAAATATGCCGATTTAGACCAATTGATGGAAGCCTCCGACAACCGGCAGTATTCATCTAATACCGATTTTAGTTCCTCCAAGGAAGAGGTGGAGTTTTCACAGGCGACAGTTAAGTCGTCAGCGAGTGCCCCCCCTTTCCACTCGAGGGTCGGATTTAATCTAAGACCAACAATTTCGGTATTATGCCTGATATTATCTAAAATGACATCTAGTTGTAAAACAAATAACAGTGGCGCTAACGGGCAGCCTTGCCGCAAGGATCGGGTTAAAGGGAATTCCTTTGAGAGGTGACCGTTCACCATCACTACTGCGGTAGCGTTTGCATACATGGCATGAATCCAGTTGGTGAATCCGCTTCCAAAACCCATTCTAGCCAGTGTTGTTGAGACAAAGGCCCAGCCTACCTTATCGTAGGCCTTCTCCATGTCCAGCAACAGAATGGGTACCTCTCTCTTTTCTGCACTGATGACCTCTAATGCTTGAACGGTGGTCAGAATTTTTTCGAAAATGGACCTCCCCTTGACAAACGCCCCTTGTTCCCATCCCACCAGGTTTGGCAGTAGTAAGGCTAGTCTAATGGCCAAGGCCTTGGCTAGGATTTTGTAGGTGACGTTTAACAGTGATATTGGGCGATAGTTCTTTACGTCTCGTTTATCCCCTTTCTTATATATCAGGGAGATCACCCCTTTCACCAGGTTGGGGGGTAGAGACCCCTTTGTAAGTGCACTGTTGTAGATTTGACATAAAAAAGGGCCAAATCCCTCCCAACAGTTAAGAAATAGCTCCATCGGAAGCCCGTCCAATCCCGGGCATTTGCCCGCTGCCATTTGTTTTACCGCTCTGTGGAGTTCTTCCTGCGACAAGGGGAGGTCCAAGTTTAATTTCGCAGCCGTACCGATACAGGCATTAGTTCTTTCCCAAAAATTCGATTTCAGCAACAGGTCTGTTGTGAAATTATCAAAAGGGCCCCTTGTAGAAACTATGTCCCTAAAATAATCCATTGCATTGGCGCGCATAGTAACTGTGTCTGACGCCACTGCTAAATTTTGCTGAAATGGGTGAATAAGTTTTCTAACTAGTGGCTTAGATTGTTTTAGGATCAACGAACAAAAAGTCACTTTAGTCATTCTATCGTAGCCTACGATCCTCCGAAGCTTTAGCCACTCAAGCCATTCCGCTTGTTTCTGCAAGTCCAAAGACTCGAGTCGGCACAAAGCCTGTTTTCTTTTCTCAGACCAAAAATAGTCAGTAAAGGGATCCTGACCCATTTGCTGTTCCGCTTGTTCAATGTCTTTCAAACATTTCAATTCTTTCCATTTCCTGTTTGCAGACTTCATCCGTGAGAAAACCATCAGGGCTTCTCTGATTATGCCCAGCCCCACTTCTGACCACTGATACTCACTTGTGAACAGGTCACGGGCCTTGGGCCACTGTATCATCTGAGTGTTAACCTAATCAGTGATACCCTTATCTTTTAAATTTGCCACATTTAGGCGGAAGGGGGCCCTGGCTTTCTGGATCAGGTCTTTTGCAATAATGGCCACTACAACTGGGTAGTGGTCAGAAATGTCAGAAATTAAAAAATCCGCAAATAAGCACCTGTCCCAAAGATCGCCTCTCAACGTAATGATATCCAGCCTACGGCGAGGCTGGGGCGCTGACTTAGAAGGTCGTGGCCCGTACCAGGTGTAGCCATGGTCTTCTGGATTCATCGTCCTATAGGTATCTGTAAGAGACTGGGCTTCCAAGAGGGACATCAACATTGTGCTATCCGACCGTAAAGCTAGGGGGGTGGGTGAATCTAGCCCTGGGTTCAAGGTAGTATTCCAGTCCCCAATCATGGCGAAATTCTCCACCTCGGGGATATGTGCTGGAAGGTCAGCCAAGAAGGGGACGCGTTCTGCGTAAATCACCGGAACTTATATCGACATTATAGCCCATTCTTCTGTGTCAATTTCGAGCTTGACCCAGACCCAACGTCCTCTTGGGTCTACGTAATAGTCAATAATCTGACAATCTAAGTCCTTGGCAAGGACCGGTCCCCCAATTTTTTTTTACCAATCATCAAAGAACGAGGCCGGGGACCTCACAATTCAACCCGGAGTAATCCCGACAGATTCAGTCCGTTTAGCTTATGCGTTTGACAAATCACAGAAAAATCACTCCACAGAGTTCACATCTGACCTGCCTGCATGATCTCACTAACTACCAGTCTCTTACTCGCCTACCCCCCTACCACCTAAGGCTACTTACCTACTGGCCATACCGGGATTTGAGAACCTTCGTCCAAAAAAAGTTAACCAGGGCTCTGATTGGCCACGGCCAAAGGACGGTTGCCCAAAGGCTGCGAGTCACATCAAACAAATCCAGGCCGGCCACCGAAATGCTTGTGTACCCACATCGCCTTGTCACCCCGCCCGCCACGAACCCCTCCCTGGCCGCCTGTAACGTCCTCCGCCGTCTGTGGCACTTGCGGCTGCCTCAGGGCTGCCCTTGCCTACCTGGGCTCATACGCCCCCGCCGTCATCGGGGCCTCGCGTCGAGGACACGCTTACCGCCTCCGTTCCCGCGCCCTGGCGGCAAGTCAATCTACCGTGACGGAATGGGCGCACAGTACTGTTCCAGTTTTGCATGCCAGAAGGCCTTACGAACGACGATCACTGTCGGCCAGGGCAGTGCGGGATGGAGGTGGGCACGGCCAGGGAAGAGCGCCGGCACGGACAAGAGGGGCGAGGTTGATTGTGGCTCTCGATTTATGCGTGTCATCTTTGCGCAGGGGCCATGCTAATCTTCTCTCTTTCATTCTCTGTATCGTTCCAATTTTAACGGTTGTCCGGAAGGACTTTGATTGTGGTTCTGATAGACCAGACTTCCCTGCTATCTCCTCTCTCTTGACAAATTCTTCGCCGTCCCTTACGCACCTTTTTCATGCAGTGGGAGGCAGTTCACCCTGAGCTTCTTGTCGTGGTCCACATCGACGTCTCAGGGCGTAGTTTTTGATCGAAGGGCGGGGGGACTGCGGGGACTGCGGGGAGACTGCCAGATAAGTCTGCTCTTTTCTCTCACAGGCGTTTCCTAACTGTCGCTGGTTGTCTTGTTTGTTTTGTTAGGCCATCAGTCAGTGTCTTGTAGTGTGCGTTCCGGGTACCTCATGTTTTTGTTGTGAAACCCGATCTTTCAGTGAAGGGGTTACTGACGAGCATGAACGAGTAGCGCAGCAAGCAGGAGGCGGGTTGGGGAAGGCAGTGCGTCATCTTTCTGGCGGAAGGGGAGTCGACGTTCCCGGAGATTGTAGGGGAGGAAGGGAGGGAGTAGAGGTGGGGAGGTAGGGCGGGGTGGAGCGGGGGGGGGAGGGGGAGGGGGAGGAGGAGGAGCGTCTGGAAAACGTCGTGACTGTGTGGCGTGTGGCAAGAAGGACCAGTCAAAGTTGCGCTTACACTCTTGGCCGGGGTTAGCAAAGATGCTGAATAACGGGACTGCTCGACGGTCGGGGTCGGGGCTCTTGATTTGGGCTAGATCCCGACAAGGGCCAATGAAACCAATCCACTTTCTCTTGCGCGAACAACGGATCGTTTACGTAATCATCGGCATGCTGATTACCACGGGTCTTATGGCCATCAAATCCAGCTTATCATCGCCTAAGGAAGATGCAAGGCGCGTCGTACCTATGGACTACCTAGCTGGAGGTAAGGACGAATGGGAAGTGATTCCTGATATCGGTGTTGTGGTAGACAAGGTCGCAACTGCACGCGTCACTGGGACTGCGCTGAGGAGGCCCCTGGTACTGCTTAAGCGGAGGAAGAGGGTGTTGGTGACAGGGGGCGCGGGATTTGTTGGCAGTCATTTGGTGGACAGGTTACTTGAGAGGGGTGATGAAGTGATTGTCGTTGACAATTTCTTCACTGGGCGGAAAGAGAACGTTGTGCATCATCTCGGTAATCCTCGATTCGAACTGATTAGGCATGATGTAGTTGAGCCAATTCTGTTGGAAGTGGATGAGATCTACCATCTGGCGTGCCCGGCCTCTCCAGTCTTCTATAAGCATAATCCTGTGAAGACCATCATATCCTTTTAGCGAATTACCAAATTCCGCCACAGGGCTTCGCAGCGCCCGCCACTCAACAAATATGCAAAAAAAATGGTAATGAATCTGGTCCGCTAGGCCATCGAAAGGTGGATATGCCGCCGTAATGTTCGTCTTGTGTGCATTTGGTGAGTGATGCGTCTAGGCGGGCAGTATGTGTGTACCCCTTCCTGTTCGCTTGAATCGATCTGTCCACCTTCATTTTGGTTCTCTCTGTCTGACAACTGCTCTATATGCTCTTCTTCACTTCGGCCCACCTGAGTCCTGCGCCTCTCTCTCTCTCTCCTTCTCTCTCTCTCCTTCTCTCTCTCTCTCTCTCTCAAGTGTTCTGTTCTCTCGGTCCCCGCATTGCTTGCTGTTCTCTTCTGTTCCCGTCCTTTTCTGCGCCCCCTTCTCTTTCTTCCCTTGTCTTCCCCTCCCTTCCTTTTCCCGCCATCTTTCTCTCCTGGTCGTTTTCCTCCTCTTCCCGCCGTTTTACCCCACGCCTTTTCATCCAATCACCTTTTCTCCCGCTTCTTGTGTCGCTTTCATCTCCCATCGGTCTCCTCTCTCTTCTCCCGTCCTCTTCCCCGCCCCTTCCCTCTCTCTTCTTCGTCTCATTTTTCCCTCTCTTCCCCTCCTCCCTCTTCTCGTTCTTAAAATGTTTCTTCCCACCCCCTCCCTTCGCCCTCGCCCCGCCAATCCCTCTGATTCCCGCGTTCTCTCTCTCTCTCTCTCTCTCTCTCTCTCCCCTTTTCTCCCGTTCTCTTTTCCCCTTCTCCTCCTCTCTATTGCATCCCTGCTTCCGCCCCACTGTTCCTTCCCCCCCCGCCCCTTCCCCCCCGGTCTGCTCTCTCTCTTTTCTATTCATCCTTTTCTTCTTCCTCGCTTTATCTGCTCTTCAGCCTCTCTCTCTCTCTCTCTCTCTCTCTCTCTCTCTCTCTCTCTCTCTCTCTGGTGTTATCTCACTTTTTGGTTCTCACCTGCCGTCGATGCTTGATGCTATTAAGAGCACTTGGTCAATCGTTTCTCTTGTCAGTCTGTTTTGCTCTTACGGTGGGTGATCTTCATAAGACGACTTGTTTAGCCTTGACTTAGGCGGAGGTTCGTTGTTCTCACAAGACGAATGTCGTGGGAACGTTGAACATGCTGGGGTTGGCGAAGCGGGTTAATGCCCGGTTCTTGCTGACGAGCACGAGTGAGGTTTATGGCGATCCCCTCCAGCATCCTCAGAAGGAAGAGTACTGGGGCAATGTCAACCCGGTTGGTAAGTCTCTCTTCTCTCTCTCTCTTGTCTTGTTGGTCTGAGCCTCGCGTGAAATTGACAGTCTTTTTCTTTAGGGTACATAGTATTACTCTCTCCCCTCCCTCCCCCCCTGAACACAACGTAGCTGATCATTAGTTTTCTTTCCTTCTTTCCTTTTTGGTATTGTCTTTTTTCGCCTTTGCGCTCCTATACACGGTGTGACGATATATATATATTACCCTGTTTTTCGCTTTTGCGCTCTGATATCATGTGACAATAATATATATATTACCCTCCCCCCCCCCCCCCCCCCCCACTCCTCTACCCCCGAACACAACGCAGCTGATCATCAATGTATACAAGCTCTTTCTTCTGATCCGCTGTCATTATGAGAGGGTGCGTACACTTCGAGTAAAGACAGGACCTGTAGGCGCTACGACGGTATTTTTGATAGAATCTGGCCGATGTTACAGCCGAAATTCATCCTAAATGCTGTCGTAGTTTGCGCATGGTCCTATTTTATTTCCGTCAACCTCTGGTTCAGGGCGTACTCATACCAGCCCTATCTTAAATGTATCTGACCACATTTACGGCCGGACCTGGATGTATAAGCCCGCGATCACGTCCACACGCAAGCCAAGTAGCCCTAGTGTGAGTATGCCCTCAGTCTGTTATCATTATCTCTCATTGCATGTGTTTCCGATCATCCTGCCTGACAAAACTGGTCATGAACGCGATAAAAGGAAAAAAAAAAAGGGGAAAAAAGAAAGGCGAAGAGTAAGTAGTTCATATCTCCAGTGAATTCAGCCACGTATTGTATATATATTGCATTCATCATTCATCCAGTGAATGCAGCCGTTATTGTGCACAAATAAACAGCGATTGTAACATCGCCTCACTGAATACAGTAGAGTTATGGATTCGTATATCTGGGCCGAAGCCCTCCTTCGTGCAAGCACGGATTCGAGCCGGCGACCTCGGCCTCAAGAGCCAAGTCTCTTAAACCACCAGTAGTACTTCCTAAAGTCGTGCCCCGTTAACGCGCCATGATTTTAGCAAACGTACGGGCCACTACAGGAGTGCCCAAATTCATCCAAGTAGAAACGTTTCTACTCTATTTTTGCCGTGGCCGATAGCTGGGCGAAGTACTGATGGTGGTTTAACGCCCACTACAGCCAGGACACGGTGTTCGAAAGTGAAACCATACCGGCTATGGTACCCACCCCACCCCTGCAAGGCTGTAGCGTTTAACTCGACGCAACCATCTCTTTTTTTTTTTTGTTTTTTTTTTTTTTCAAAAACAAATCCCTGCATTGCTAGTGGCGCTGGTAAAAGCAGACACCACTAGCACCCGGGGAAAGGCTCCATCTATTGGTGGGGAGCATCACCTGCTGGAAAACGGGTCCAGCTTCCCTTATACAAAGGGAATACAGAATAGATCTAGAAGATTTACAGACCAATTAACTTCGTGATCGATGGGAAAATAGTCAGTACGGCTGCAATTCTCGCACACTTCGCTCGAATCAGTACAGCCGTACTGCCTTTTTTCCCATCGATCACGGAGTTAATTGGTCTGTAAATAGTGAGATAGTGTAAGATAGTGATGCTTAAGTCGCTCCGCTTAATGCAGGAGCTGTACCTGCCTATCATGACATTGATCGCAGAGTAATTACCCCATTGAGCATTTTTATAACTTCGACGTTCCTTCCTGGGCGCAATTGTGCACAGCGTAATTACCGCATTGGGCATTTTTTAAATTCGACGTTCCTGGGCGCAATTGCGCATAGAGTAATTACTCCATCGGGCATTTTTTTAACTTCGACGTTCCTTCCTGGGCGCAATTGCGCACAGAGTAATTACCCCATTGGGCATTTTGTAACTTCGACGTTCCTGGGCGCAATTGCGCACAGAGCTAGGCTACCAGCGGGGCCGCCCGGGTCCCGGGTGGCCAGCCCGTGTAAGGATCAAGGAAGGTCCCAGCAAAAAAAA
>BFEA01000160.1:2519327-2532232 GCA_003427395.1 Chara braunii | reverse complement strand
AGAGAGAGAGAGAGAGAGAGAGAGAGAGAGAGAGAGAGAGAGAGAGAGAGAGAGAGAGAGAGAGAGAGAGCAAATGGCCCCCTTTACGTCAATTCAGGGCCCCCTGCAGGTTACTCAAATGGCTCCGACAATACACTTGGACATTGTGGAGACCGTTGCTTCAACAAGCAGGATGACCGCGTCATATATGGAAGAAGTGGGAGCAGACCACCAATATATGCTGTGGGAATTACCCCCCTACATTTTTATTTTTTTTGGGACCTTAATTATTCCGGTGTGGTGCGCAGCTCGTCCGCAAATCCGCGCACCGAGGTGCGGTGCAACTGTGGGTTGAAGCCTTGCCACAGGCCTCTAGCCTTTCTTCACAGAGTTTGTGCGAACTCTTTGGTGGGGCGGGCATGCATCACTAGGTGATTGTTGTTGGCCTCTGCGGCGCTGCTAGCATGTTTCTGGTCCTTTGTCGTACTCCACACTTTTCATTCAATGGCTGTGCTGGCATTTCGCCTGGGTGAATCCTCGTCTGTCTTTGTGAATTCACTGATCACGATTCATTCACCACTGAAGAGGCCGATTGAATGATCTGTCACTGCTGTGTGGAGAAATGGTCATCAGCACTAGAACCAAACTAATGGACGGCCATGAGCGCCAGAAACAAAACGATCCGTCTGATTCCGGCACTGCTGTGTGAAGAAATGGTCATCAGCACTAGAACCAAACCAATGGACGGCCATGAGCGCCAGAAACGAATGAACGGTTGAGAGTTTGATGTTTTGATTTGATGCCTGCCAGGGAGGAGAGTCCTGTAGCTTTCAAGTGTGAGTTTTTTTTCTTTTTTTTTTACGAAGGCCGGTCGCCGCTTGCTAGAGGGGTTGATTCGAGCAGCCCCATCTAGCAGGCATCCCTGGTGGCTCCAAGTGTGAGGTTTTTGTATGACGATGTGACCAAAATTTCCAGCTCTGGCGAGCCACACGGAGAGTCGTGCACCTTCAAACGAGAGCTGGAAGCACCCAACCATAAGACAAGGGCTGAAGAAACCAGTATGGACTCTCTTATTTAGATGGATGTACGTTGCAAAGCATATGATTCGTGCAGGGTTTCGGGCGACACGGTTGAGGTGGAAGAAATGACTGTAAATTGTACAGCAAAGGGGCCCATAACAGCCGCAATTTTTTTTATTTTTTTTATTTTTTTTTTTGTGGGGAGCGTTGGTCTGCATATCTAGCTCGTTCTCTGGAGTGACAATTGTTTAATAGGGAGTGTGGGGTGTATGTGTGTATGATGGTTTGTCTGACTCGTTGAGGTTGCCTTGTCCTCATCATAGTCTGCGGGATGAGTGAATGACAAGCAGGGTTGCACCCCTGCCGACCCCGACCGCCGACCGTATTGCAGCTGACCAGTAAGGCCGACCGGTTGGCGGTCTGCCGACCAGTCAGAAAACAACCATCCACTGATTTTTTTTTCAAATCTGAGTTGGGGGCTGTGCTGCCCTTGCCGAGTAGAGCCCAAATCCGCTGAGAAACTTTTGGGGATGTGGGGGTTGGGGTTGGAGCATACCTGCTGCGCAAGTGTGCTGGTCACCAAAAAAAAAAAAAAATAAAAAAAAATAAAAGAGCCGTCTGTTATGTTTGAGTACACGCAAGAGAGAGAAAGAACACGCAAGAGAGAGAGAGAGAGAGAGAGAGAGAGAGAGAGAGAGAGAGAGAGAGAGAGAGAGAGAGAGAGAGAGAGAGAGAGAAAAAAAGAGAGAGAGAGAGAGAGAGAGAGAGAGAGAGAGAGAGAGAGAGAGAGAGAACAAATGGCTCCTTAGCATTTATTTGAAAACCCCTGCGGGTTATCCAAGAGGCCGATGCACATGATTAGCAAGGGCCACATTACCATGAAACAAGGTAATGCTCATAGCTATGCTAGAGTCATGACACGCCAAGTATATACGCTGTTGATTCACATTAAGGTCCGTGTTTCAGCAGTTATGGGACCACTGAGCACGCGAGTTTCTGGGATGTAGCAGGCCAACTCGCCACGTCCTTTTCAGGGCTTCCCTCCACTACTCACCAAATGTGCAAAACTAGAATGAATCTTCTGCTAGAACATGGAGCTGTACGCCATCATGTGTTTTGTCTTTTGTGCAAGTGGTGATGGGTGGAGCAAGGCCCTTAGGGCCACTGCTCGTAGGAAAAGGAAACAAAAGAAAGAGAGGAATGAATTTTCTGCTAGAACATGGAACCATACGCCGCCATATGTTTTGTCTTTTGTGCAAGTAGTGACGAGCAGAGCAAGGCCCTTAGGGCCACTGCTTGTAGGAAAACGAAACAACAGAAAGAGAGAGCTACGTGTAACCCATAATTGCTGGCTACGGTACTAAGTAGTTGTAACTTGTAACCCATAACTGTTGGCTACGGTAGTAAGTAGTTGTAACTTGTAACCCATAACTGCTGGGAAAGCAGACCTGACTTTGGATCCAGAACATATAGTGCTGGGCTGCTCCTCTCTCACACAAAATTTGCTGAACGTCACTTGAGATGTTGGGACCCTTGCAGATGCACTGCTGGGGTCCTCCGGGAAAAAGACTATTCAACAAGGAATACGTGGGCCCAATTTTTTTTTTCTGTGCCGTTCGATATCTAGAAGGGAGGTGAACCATTGGCTACCCAGCCAGCCCTCTCCAAATTATTTTTTTTACCCTAGGTATTGGGGTGCGCCGCATCACGTGCGAGCGCATACTTGCGCGCGCATTATGCGCCGCCGTGCGGAGCTCGCGCACACGCGATGCGCCGCAGGTATGGGTTGCAGTATAGGGGGAGTATAGGGGTGGTAGGGGATATTGGGGGGTTTAATAAGGGTGTTGGGGGCAGTTCGGGTGTGTTGGGTTGGTGTATGAGGGTATTGGGGGCTGCTATGGGGGTGTGGGTGGAGTTACTAGGGGTTCTGAACCCCCCCCCCCCCCCCCCCCCCCCCCCCCCCAAAAAAAAAAAAAAAAAAAAAAAAGTGCAGGGTGCAGATGACCCCCGACCGGTAGGTGCCGACCAGTCAAGGGCCGCCGAGCGTCAGCGGGTCCAACACTAATGACAAGTAATTTTATTTTATTTTTTTGGCTTCTTGGGAGTGTTGGTCTCCATATCTGGCTTTTGTTCTTGTCCGGAGTGACGACTGTCGCTTCTTCGGAGTGTTGGGTGTACGTACGTGTGATGCGTTGTTTCACTGATTCAGGTTATTACCTTGTGCCCATCGTCACTCTGCAATGAATGAATGGCAGGTTGTTAAAAAGGTTGTGGATCCCAGTGCCCAAGTGGAATTCAGAGAGAACACTGCGGATGACCCGCATAAGAGGAAGCCAGACATTTCCAAGGCAAAGCAGTTGCTGGGGTGGGAACCGAAGATACCACTGATAGAAGGTCTCCCTAGAATGGTTGAAGATTTCAGGCAGAGAGTGATTGGGCACAGTACGGGTAACGATGTGGTCTAAACGACAACACCTTTTCGACTTTCTGGATATTCCACTTTTGTTTGTCCCATGTTGTTTTCCTTTCGTTCGATCGCAGAATAAAGTGGCAGTAATCACCGGCACCTCGTTCAATCCCATTCATGGCCAGCTAGTAGCTGCAGATAGGTTCTTCCTTGTTTTTTTCCCATTCCGTGCCCGATAGACCATGTGGCCTGATGCTGCGGGCCCAAGCATGTGTCGTGAGTCACCCCTTTGCATGGGAGCCCAAACATGGGAAGGAGGTGTGTGTGTGTGTGAGGAGTGTACATGCGGTGTGGAATACAATCCTGTCTGCTGGAGGCCTGATGTTGATCAGCCTGTACAGAGAAAGGATTGGGTAGTTGTCTTCCTTCATTTGTCTATCCGCTTGGTGATAATTAGGTTTTTTAGTGCGCCATTATGACTTTACCTTTGTGTTTCAGCATCAGTTACTACTGTTAGGGTCCATCGATGGCATGGCCCTATAACTCTGGACCTGAACCATCCCATCTAGCTCCTCTCTCTCTCTCTCTCTCTCTCTCTCTCTCTCTCTCTCTCTCTCTCTCTCTCTCTCTCTCTCTCTCTCTCTCTCTCTCTCTCTCTCTCTCTCTCTCTCTCTCTCTCTCTCTCTCTCTCTCTCTCTCTCTCTACCCTGGGCCTTGGAAGACGATCTCCACCTCTGCCTCCGACACACCTGCATGTGCACGCCCTGAAGCTGCTTGGCTGAGTACAATCCTCTTTCTCATTCCTCCGGCTGCTTGGCTGAAGAGAATCTACAGTGAACACTTGCCAAAAATGAGGTGGGGATAGGTCCTGCAGGGGACCAAGGACGTTTGTGCACTCTGCATTGTCCATGGAACGATCTGGATATTTGCTCACGTGAAAAAGCCTGGAGTACGAAGCAGACGAGCTTTCTGCTCCCCTCATGGATGTGTGTTCCGGCGAAAACAGCGTTTTCGATTGTCATGTGCTGTTGCCAAGCGACATTCGGTTGTATGTGACACCAGTCTGCATCAGGGTGGATGGTCACGTGCGTGAGTTTACTGGCTGGGTCTGCGTGACTATTGTATAGAACCCACTGCACGTATTTTTTGTGCAGACCCCACTGCACGTATTTTTTGTGCAAACCCCACTGCACTTATCTGCTTTGTATAGGCCCTCTTGCTTGCATTGGGCCCAAATTGAATGGTAACCCCTCATTGGGATGCCGACAAGTCCTCGTCAGCATCCCAACGAGGGGGGGGGGGTGGTATTGCGAGGGGTTGGCAAATTAACTTGGTGCTGGATATGGCAGGGGGATCGTAACATGCAATAGTGAAAGAGCGTTTAATACTCTGTTTATCGTCCACATTTGGTAAGGAGAATCTTCGACCTGGAGTACGGACGATTGAGGCCAGGCCCAGGCGTATTGTATACTTGCAGCAGCTGTCTCCTTGGGGGTGCACTGCCATGGCAGACGTTGGCGTTCAGCACTAAGGTTGTCGTCCTTCGGATAAGAGGAGGCAATCGCCAGGGAGAGTCTTATATTTTTCTTGCATCATCTTCAACGACAGCCAGAGAGGTGTTGTATAGGAGGCCCATCGCTGACTCCGGCAAGCAGCCGACTACTCCGATCTTTGTGCCTGGAATAAAAAGCTCGGGCACCTGCTGAGCAGCATGGGCCCGAGGACGGCAATTGCCATGAAGAGGTGTCTGGAGAACTCGGGAGATTTTGTTGAAGAAAGCGAGTATTCCGCTGTACTGGGCCGGTGATTTTTGCCATTTCGTTTCTGAAGCGAATAAAGAAACCCCACAGGGGGATCAAATGAAAAGGGTGGATTGGTGCTGTGAGCTGCTGCGGGAAATGAGTGCTGTCGGTAAGTTCATCAGCAAATGCCTCAGTCATAAAAGACAGATGTGTTCAGAAGAGGCGTCGTTGTATATAGAAAAGATGCGAATGATTTTACTCGTTGCTTTGCGATCTCTTTGAGACTTTGTGAAAGCTCTCTGTCCATGAACAGAGGCTATCGGCAGTCCAAGAGTACTGAGAGATCGTGTGAACCTTTTAGCCAAATGTTGTTGAAGTCTTGAAGATCATTGTTAAGGTACAGCGCGGAAGCAATTGGTTTTCCACTGTGCTTTTTTACGGGGATACCCACATAGGCATTTGTGGATGTAAATGAGCGCTTTTACAGCGGGGTTCTGTCTGAACCTGACTGCAATTAGGTCCACGGAGAAGTTGAAAAATCCCTGGCGTGAGTATGCCCTAAGTACCAGAAATTCCCACGATTGGCAGCATCAGTGAGAGCGCTGAGAGATTGTGCAAACACCTTTAGCGGAGTGTTGTTGGCCATGTGTTGTGAAGGTGTAGGACAAAGCAATCGATTGCCACAGTGCCATCACTAAAGCACTGAAATCTCTGTGGTATGGGTGGAGTCGCAGCATATCCCCTTTTATTGTTACAGGAAGAGGAAATAGAGGAGCATATAAATAGCCAGGTCCCGACAGGCGGCCGAATCTGGTCAGGCTAGATACAATGCCTGACAGCAAAGTCAAGACAGCAAAGTCAACACTGAGATAACAATAAATGATTCCCCCTGCAGGAGACAGTTAACACGGAGAGGGGCGTCGATAAATAGCCAGGTCAGACCGACAGGCGGGCGAATCTGGTCAGGCTAGATACAATGCCTGACAGCAAAGTCAACACTGAGATAACAATAAATGAGTCCCCCTGCAGGAGACGGTTAACATGGAGAGGGACGCCGAATTGGGGAAGACAGCTTTCATGAGTAGGAAGCGTTGCTAACCTCCATTCTGTGGCTTTCTGTCTGCCAAACCACATTAAGAGAGTTAAAGCTTGTCGTAGTGAACAATTGGCGAGGCAGGTTGCTTCTAAATTGCAGCTTTGAATGCTAGTTGAATGCTATATGAATGCTATGTGAGAGCTATGTGAGAGCTATATGAATGCTATGTGAAGATGAAGGGTATGTGGGTGCTATATGAATGCAATGTGAATACGAATGCTTTGTGAGTGCCATGTGAATGCTATTTGAATAGGAATGCTATGCTACGAATCCCCTTGATTGATCGATTGATTGGTGGGGGAGGGGTTGCACTTAACCCCCCCCCTCCCCCCTGCACACGCACACACACGAAGCTTTGAACCCGCTGTTCTTCATTTGATTGATCGATTGATTGATTGATTGGTTGGGGAGGGGTTGCCCCACCCTCTCCGTGCACACACACACTTTTTTTTTCTTTTTTTTGGTTGTATCCATCAGTCAATTACAATCAATCAATATGTTGGTGTCAAAAGAAAAAAAAAAAAAAAAAGAAGGAAAATGTTCATGGCTCTTTTTTTGTGTTTTTTTAATCTTTTTTGAAGTTTTTTCCCTTTTATCTTTGCATCTGTCCATCAAACAAACAATAAAAAACATGTGCCACATGTTTATCCCACCAGCAATCACAAAAACATGAAAAACAAATGCCTTTTTGTTACTTCTTCAAGTTCTTTTTATATTATAATACTTGTTTTCTTTTTTTCGTTTTTTATTTTTCTTGAAATAGAAAAGAACTTTGGAATCAAAGAAAACACATGGGGTTGTAGGGCTTTTTTTTTTTTTTGTGACAAATTCTCGGTCACCCCCTGGGCCAGTTGTGGACGACCGCGGGGGATACGTAGATGCTATGTGAGTGCTTTATGAATTCTATAGGAGTAAGAATGCTATGTGGGTGCTACACTGGAATCAGACTTGTCTCAATCTCGCTTGCAACATGCATACATGTACCTGTCGATGGAAAACCAACTTCGTGAACTCAGAATCAGCAATGAAACTGTGATGGCGACATGCGCCCAATCGATAACTCTGAGATATGGCCTCTGGCCAGGAACTCAGCTCAAGTCAAACTGTTACAACTTGCGGCTATGGCCGCCAAACACTGTCTGAAGTCCCAATTGGACACAGTCTCCACCATCAGCCTGACTCTCACACACTCACACACATACGAGGATCCACCCTGAATATCCACACACACACACACACACACACACACACACACACACACACACACACACACACACACACACACACACACTGTTGATGCCAGCATCTTGGCGGTTATGGACGCCGTCGTGTTCCTCCTCTTAGCTATGGCGGCCGTCGTTTTCCTCTGCCCACTTCAGCTTCGGGCACCTGCAGACATTCACTGCACAAGCTGCTCCAACAGCACTTCCGCATGGCTCACAGGTGATTGAATAAATAGCTGAGCGCTGCCTGTTTATTTATACTGTTTCGCTGGTGGTCCGGCCTGTCACCGGTCCCCGGCCCAAGAGTGTGCAGCCCCACCTGCTACTTGCTGACTGGACTAGGTAGGACTCGGACTGGGGACTGATGACTGGACTAGGTAGATCGATGACTGGACTGGGTAGGACTGGGAGACTGCGGACTAGACTAGGTAGACTTGCTTACGGACCCCTACAGCCTTGAAGAGAAGCAGCGGCTTCTAGAAACTCCTAGCTGGCTAAACTGACCTTTCACTAGGCCTTAGGGCTACTTCCCACTTGCTGTCTCAGCTACGGTCAACTGTCTTCTGGGAGGACCTAACTAGGCCTAACGGTAAAACACTGAACTGCTAACACGAAGGTCTATGGATCAAGACCTAACGACTGGCTAACACCCATACTAACTAACCTAAAGGGTTTTAGGGACAGGGCGTGGGTTCAAATCTCACGTAGGGTTACTGCCACTTACTGGGTCAATGTACAGGGTTACGGGGTAGGCCTAGGGATTGAGTCCTGATGTTTGCAACTGTCTGGCAACTGGGTGAAACCGTTGCACTCCCACTGTCTTAAATTTGATGTCCTAAGAGAACTCTCCAACTCGAGATAGGACCTCAACCTTTCCTTGCCCTCTTGTAGGCATGTACTATATCGGGAGCAGTTTCTAGAAGCTCGGCTTGTGTGAATCATCTGTTGCCATCAGTTGCTTGATAGGCAAACCTGAACTTTTGCTGTTTCTGGGGATGACCCCGACCTCCAGTTCTAAAGATATCTTCTTCCATTATGCGATCTATGTCGTATGCGCCATCCATGTTTGGCAGAATCTTAGACCTCCGCGAAGGAAACTGCTCACTGGTGGTGCATGGCAACAACTTTGACGCATGGAAGACGGGGTACCTGTGGAGGTGCGGTGGTATCTCTATCACGTATGATGGTCCGTCCTCTCCTTAACTTTTAGGACAGGCCACGGTCCCTTATATGCGAATAAGAGCTTCTGAGAGATGTTCTCCTCAGGCACGAATTCCTTAGATTTGAACCAGACTAGGTCGCCTACCTAAAATTGTTAAACCACCAGTACTTGGCCTAGCTATCGGCCGCGGAAGAAAAAAGAGTAAAAACGTTTCTAGTCGGATGAATTTGGGTGCTCCTGTAGTAGCTTGTACGTTTTCTAAAATTGTGGCGTGTTAACAGGCACGACTCTAGGAAGTACTGGTGGTTTAAGGCCGGCGATGCTTATTTGCTTGCTCAAGTATGTGAAGCTGGGCTTTCCTAAGACTTTTGGCAACTCTAGCAACTCTAGCAACCTCCTTCTCATGCTGCTGAGCGAACTCCCTTGTGTCGGGAGGCAATCTATGAATCTGGTTCCGGTTCAGCCTTTCAAACGGCCCATGTGGTCTATAAAGGACTTCAACTTGTTAGGAGTTTGACAAGTAGCTAGATGCATGTTATTGTAATACGCGCTAGCGACCTTGGGAAGCATCCCTTCCCAGTTTACTTGATCAGGTCTAATGTACATTTTGAGTAATTGCTGCAAGATCTTATTAATTTGCTCTGTCTGTCTGTTCGTCTTTGGATGACGACCTGATGACATCAACAAGTCATAAACTTTCATAAGATGCTGTCAGTTCTGGCTGGTAAACCGCGTATCTCGGTTGGTAATTATGGACAACAGTATACCATGCTCACTTACCCTGAAATCAAAGAACTTTTCTATAACTAGATCTGTGCGTGCCTTTGAAGGGAAAGGTACAAAAACTGCGTATTTATTAAATCGATCAAATATGGCCATGACTTGGCTTTTGCCATACCTACTCCTGACCCCCGTATCCATGAAATCTATGGGGACAGAAGTTCCAGGTCCTGAGGGAATTGGCGAGGGTCTGAGAAGGCCTAATGGTGCTCGAGCCGGTCTTAGTGCACTGACAGACTTTGCAGCTGCGTATACAATCTATACAGTCCGCATTCATGTGAGGCCATGTATGCGGCATCGTGAGGTTGACCAAAGTCTCTTGCCAACCAAAGTACCCTTACGTATCATGGCATTCCCCTAAGATTAAGCTACAGATCTACTCGTTATTGGGGACACACAAGTCTATAACGACATTGGTCTTCTCAAGCAGTAGCCCGTTCGTGGTTCGATAATGTGACTCACTATCAGGGGTTTCTTTTACTAGTCTAGCCCATTGTAAATCAGATCATGAGCATATGCATCTCTTATATTTTGTTGCAGGTCCGTCCCTATGTCTAGATAGCGTACTAGTGCGCCAAAGTAATTTGCTCTTCTACTCAGAGCATCTGCTACCACGTTGCACTTACCTTTAATGGGATTTATCTCAAATTCAAGTTGATCTATCTCAGCAGCCCATCTAGTGAACTTGGGCGTCGTCTTGGCTTGTGTCTTCAGCCACATTAAAGTCTTGTGGTTTGAATATACTTTGAAGTGCCTCCCAAGCAGGTAAGTCCTCCAGTGATTTAGGGTCTGCCTGAGAGCGTAGAGTCCCCTCTCATATCCCGAGGTTGCCACATTTTCGGAGGGCAGCGTGATTGACATGAAGTCTACGGGCCTGTAGCCATTGCCGTCATCTTGCTGTAGAACGACACCTATGCCATACTGACTAGCATCTGTAGTGACGAGGAATGGTAGCGATGGGTCAACGACTTTGAGAACAAAGTATCATATCAAGACCTTTTTCAATTTCTTCAAGGCTGAGGTGCAGTCTTGGTCCCACTTCCAGATCGCTTTTTTCTTTAGCAATCTGCGAAGGGGAGCAACGATGGTGGAAAAGTTACTGACAAACTTTTTATAATAGTTGGTCAATCCCGAGAATGCTCGCAACTCTGTCAAGGTGCGATGAGTTTACTAGTCTCGAATAAATGTTATCTTATTGCCTTCAGGTCGGATACAATCTTCGTCTAGCACATGACCCTGGTAAAGGACTTTTGTCTTGGCCCATTCACACTCCTTTGCGTTGATCTTGAAGTTAGTTTCTTGTAGCTTCTCCAAGATCTGCCTCAGATGACCCTCATGTTGCTTGAGGGTCTTATTGAATACTAGGATATCATCTAAGGTAGACTACGATGAATCGATCTAGCCACGACCTGAACAAGTTGTTCATACAATGTTGAAACGTGGCTAGTGCATTGGTAAGTCCGAAGGGCATCACTATGAACTCATAATGCCCCGTATCTCGTCCAGAACGCCGTCTCGTGTTGATCATTATGGTGCACTTTTATCTGATGGTACCCCGACTTTACGTCTATCTTTGAGAAGTGCTTGCAACCCTGTACCCGATTTAGGAAATCATCTATACGGGCAATGGTTGTGCATTCTTTACAACTTTGATGTTCAAACTTCTGTAGTCTATATACATCCGTAACTTTCTCCCTTTCTTCGGGACAAGCAAAACAGGTGCGCCGAAAGGAGATGAACTGGTCTTGATTCATCTCTTCTCGAGGAGTTCGTCTAATTGCTTGCGAAACTCGTCTAGTGTCTGGGGGACGTTTTGTAGGCTGCCCCCTTCGGCGTTCTACTGCCATGTTCTATCTCTACACGATGCTGGATAGGTTTCGGTACTACTCCTGAAAGTGTCCCAGATAAGCTTTTGTACTCTTCCAGCAGACTCGCAATAGTGGGATGAATTTTCTCTTCCTTCTTTGGTGTATCATTAACCAGCCTAACATAGGCGACAAGCACTTGTTCTTCGTGCTGCTCCTTTCGCACAAGTCTAGCGAATGCAGGAGCGTTGAGGCAGAATGTGCTAGGGAATTATTTATCCCTGACTCGTGATATAGGTGAACTTTCTTGACTTCGCCCGCCAAACTAGGGAGTCTGCACTCGTGCTCTCGGAGGTGCAAAGTAACCCCTACTGCCTCCCCCCAGTCCGTGCCCAATACTACATCGAACGAGAGATTTTTTTCGACGAGAAGAGTCAAGGAGTGAAGGATTTTTTCTGCCTTCCCTTCCTTCTCTATGTGAAAGTGTGCCTGGATTCCCTCAACGTATTCCTCGATCTGCATTGCGTGGTGGTCTCCAAGGATATTGAGTACAAACTCTTTCAATCGTTGGACTTTAAGTTTGAGTTTTAACTTTTTCAGCGCCTTTATATTTGCGAGTATGAGCTGCCCTTTCCCAACTTTCTTCATCTTGGTCCAGACTTGCCTCCTCTCCTTCAACTCTTTGGCTAAGCCTAAGAGGGAAGCGTCTAGAGAGACTTAAACACAAGCAGTCTCTGAATAGCTTACCAGATGCTGGTCAACAACCTCTGCCATGAAGATATGTGGAGTGGGAGTCTCTTTTTGCGCGCACACTCAAATCCACATACTTATGGGGTAGGGCGTTGCCTTTTGCTGCCCCAGAAGCAGCACTCTCATTATGATATGATCAGGGTCCCTGCAGAACACGCAGTGGTACCTGTCTATGCGTTCCTGCCACACATTCTGCCCAATTCCCAATGATTCCCAAGACCGCCATTCGAGCCGGTCTGTGTGCTACCTTGGGAGGTGACTGATTGGAACACGGACGGTTGGACGGGGGACCTTAACCCCCTCCTCCCACTTTATCCCTTTTGCCGCCAACCCCCTGCCCGCCTTGTCCTCGACCACTTGAGGCCCAACCATTCCTGCCAGGGCCCCTTCCTTCTCCTCGCGACCTCCCTTGGGCCGCGGCAACAGCGTAGGTACTCCCCTTCTCTACCCTACTGTCTTTCTCCTCCTCGAGTCCCCATTCAATGTTAAAGTAGGGGACTTCATCAGCACCACCTTCCTCCATTGTTAAGATCAGACTGTCTTTGGCCTCGATCTAACCAGAGATGGTGCGCCTTTTCCACTTTTTTTCGTTTGTCATATCCTCGTGCCAAAAAGTGATGACTGGCATAGCGTGGGCAACGGATGCTACACCCTCCCTACTAGAGTATCATATGTCATACCTGGTTGTTGCTTCTTGTCAAAGAAGTGCGCTTCCAATTGCTTGGGCAATGCACGATAGAAGAGTTGCACCAATTGTGCCTCGATCACTTCGTGTCCGAGGACAACTATAAGCTCATCCATGACGACCTTTAGCAAGTGTACGCCGCGCCATTGCCGCGTGTGAGTCATTTGGAGCCTATCTGGTGCTTTGACGCCACTAGTGACGTCTGCAAAATGTTCCCTTAGTGCTTTAAGGAAGGTGGAGAGGTGGGTGATCCTTGA
>BFEA01000160.1:2502997-2519267 GCA_003427395.1 Chara braunii | reverse complement strand
GCCACTAGTGACGTCTGCAAAATGTTCCCTTAGTGCTTTAAGGAAGGTGGAGAGGTGGGTGATCCTTGATTTTTGGACCATGTCGTTTTCGCAATGTGCCGCGCGTGCGAGCGACCTTGCAAAGCTGGTTGCTTTCATCTTTTCAATCCTGAAAGGCTAATAAGACATGGTCTTCGGAGGCCACATCCTGTAACTACATATAAGAATTGACGTTGGCCTTGCAATTATCGAAATCGCCTTGAGCTTTTCGCGTCAGGGCCTAGGCTCTTCCTCCTTAGGGGCTGTTAGTCTGACACCTTCTATCGCGTTGTGGATCTTTGTCACTAAATGTGTCATCACGTCTTGTGCGAATTCTCTGAATCCAGCCCGTACGAATTCTAGCTCGATATCGTGGCCATGAGTATGCTCTAGTTCTCTCTGGGCGGTCGGTAGGGAATCTATACTTTGAGTCAAGGTATCAATTTTCTTTCCCACTTCAGTCTCTTCCTTGATCATCCCCATCGCTGTCTCGACTGCCTTCAGGTCTCTTTCCAACCTCTATGCCACCTCCAGGCGCCTTGTCCATTCCAGGGCCAGGTGCAACTTCCACCCCAATTGCTTCTCTTGCTCCCTTGCTTGTCGAGGAAGGGTTCCACTTCTCCTTCAAACTCTCTGGCAACTTCTCTTTCTGCTTGGGGAATCATAAGCTCTACCTCTTTGTCTTCCCCCAACGAAAAAGTTGCTACTCACTCTTTGACTACCTGCTCCACCTCCTCTGGTGGAGGTCTGTTGGAACTCGCCTCCCCCCTTCTTCACATCAAGGCCTCTTCTTCTTCGGCTTCCACTTCTTCCTCTTCTTCCTCTTCTTTGGCCTCGATTGTGGCCAACTTCTCCGCATGCTCCTTCTTCCACTTCTCCAACGCCTCTTCCATGTGCCTCTTCTTGCAACAGAGCCAACTTCTTCGCTTGTTTAATCAACTCCTCCTTTTCTATTTTCTCCTTCATCTCACTGAGAATAGTGGCGACCCTTTCTTCCTGTGCTTTGCTATAGGGGGTGGTACTCGTTCCAATCCGGGTGGTCACCATGTTGTCAGGGGCACAATCACTGACGATTTCAGTCCTCAACACGCAGCCCTACCCACTCGACTCTCTAAAAGGACTACAAAGGTCTTTCTTCAACTTAAGCCAGGTTACCACATCCGACGGATGCTTTCATAACCACTGTCACCGAAATTTGCCACGGCGGAAGTGCTCGCAACCATTGTCACCAAAACCCACTTGGCTTTCACTTCAGATTGACGCTCTGTTAACTACTTGTCTCTAGCCTAACTACACTCGTTAACGTCGCAGACAAGACGACGATCACAACCAAAGTCCACTCAAGACGTATACAAACAGGATACCCGCTCTGCAGCTTGGAGTTCGGGTATAGTGTGCCACCCAGAGCAACCTGCCGGTCTGTACCGGTCCTTGGGGTGTTTACCCAGGACGTCTTGCGTCAGACACACCTCAACCCCTACTAAGTCTCGTGTAGACACTGGCTCACAGCCCCTATCTGACCACATGCACAAAGTCCTATCGACCTTAACAAAAGTGACTCGTTGCAGAAAGAGATGATAGACTGACTCGTCAGCAAGTACCAAGGTGAGTGCACATCCACAGGGTTACAAGGGTAGGGCAAGGGCTTGCAGAGAGTATACCAGTCCTTGCTCCGCACTCCGGCTTGGTCAAGAGTACCGGTAAATGCTGGTCAACGCTTGGTCAAACTTCGCCGGTCAACCCTCGGTCAATGCCGGTCAACGCCGGTCAATTTGGTCAATGCTTCTCAGCTTCGGTCAACCTTGGCTATGGTGGCTTCTTCTCCCTTCTTCACTTTTGTCAACTCGTCCTTCTTCTCCTTCACCCTCAACTTCGGCTATGGCTGACTTCTCCTTGTTGTATGTCTTCTTCTTCCTTCGAGCTCGGCGGCTATGACCGCTGTCTGCTATGGCGGATTCTTCACTTCCACGTTGCGGGTAAGTTCCTCCTTCTCCCCCCTTCTCTCTCTCTCTCTCTGCCGTGCTCCAGTTATGGCGACGTCCTTCTTCTCTGCAGCTTTGTTGCTATGGCTTGGACAACGGGAACCAGCTCCGATACCAGTGGAATCAGAGTTGTCTCAATCTCGCTTGCAACATGCATACATGTATGTGCCGATGGAAACCAACTTCGTGAACTCAGAATCAGTAATGAACTTGCGATGGTGACATGCGCCCGCACAGAAAACTCAGAGATATGGCCTCTGGCCAGGAACTCAGCTCAAGTCAAACTGTTACAACTTGCGGCTATGGCCGCCGAATACTGTCTGAAGTCCCAACTGGACACTGTCTCCACCATCAGCCTCACTCTCACACACGCACACATGCACGACGATCCACCCTGAATATCCACGCATCACACGCACACACACTGTTGACGTCAGCAGCTTGGTGGCTATGGCCACCGCCGTGTTCCTCCTCTTAGCTATGGCCGCCGTCCTCTTCCTCTGCCCACTTCAGCTTCGAGCACCTGCAGATCTTCACTGCACAAGCCGCTCCAACAGCGCTTCCGCATGGCTCACAGGCGAGTGAATAAATGGCTGAGCGCGCCCTATTTATTTATGCTGTTTTGCTGCTGGTCTGGCCTGCCGCTGGTCCCATTCCCAAACGTGTGCAGGCCCACCTGGTACTTGCTGACTAGACTATGTAGGACTGGGACTGGGGACTGCTGACTGGACTAGGTAGGACTGCGAGACTGCAGACTAGACCAGGTATACTTACTGACTGACCCAACGGCTTCTAGAAACTCCTAGCTGGCTAAACTGACCCTTCACTAGGCCTTTGGGCGACTTCCTACTTGCTGACTCAGCTACGGTCAACTGTCTTCTGGAAGGACCTAACCAAGCCTACCGGTAAAATACTAAACTGATAACACGAAGGTCTATGGATCAAGACCTAACGACCGACTAACACCCATACTAACTAACCTAAAGGGTTTTAGGGAAAGGGCGTGGGTTCAAATCTCACATAGGGCTACGGGGTCAATGTGCAGGGCTACGTGCTAGGTCTAGGGATCGAGTCCTGACGTCTGCAACTGTCGGGCAACTGGGTGAAACCGTTTCATACACGAATGCTATGTGAATGCTATGTGAATGCCATGTGAATGCGAATGCAGTGTGAATGCCATCTGAATAGCTTGCATTTGGCATTCACATGGCATTCAAAGTTGCAATCTGAATGTTGGATCTGAATGTGCTTTGTGTGAGGGAGTGATTTCTTGTCTTTTGCAATTCCTTTTTATTGCAGTTTTATACCACCAGTATGTTTCCTGCCATTTCTCTCGGACGCGGCTGCGCAACTTTCAGGGGTCAGCTGCTGCAGCAAAATGGTTGGAGGCACGGGCAAAAGGAGGCCCGCGCAGCTTCGTTTCTTTCTTTGGTGCCGGTTCGATTTTTTTGTTGGTGCACAGGGCAGTCCGAGCCTTGGAAGTACTGGTGGTTTAGTCTCTGATTCCAGTTCGTTTTGTTTTCTACATTGCAACCAAGAACGGAAATAACTTCTTTCGTGACTTGGTCCAGAAAGCAAACCAGTGCGGAACCAGTGCATGAAGCACAAGAATGAGGGTACCATTCATCTGCCAAAGAACTAAACACGTTTCCAGTGCCTACGGTGGCTTCAGCGAATGCGATTGTTGCACAGCCTGCTCCATTTAATTCTGTAAGTAAACCACCAGTACCTTTTTTTTTTTTTTTTTTTTTTTCAATTTAAAGACCAGTACCTTTCCCATACACTGGCCGTGGGTTGGGAAAAAGGCCCTTCAAAGCGAAACGAGCCGCCGATTGAATTTATCAACGGCGCCCGGATCCCGCTTGGCCAGTGCGTTACCCGGCATGAATTTGAAACCAAGCGGAGAGAGACAATGGCGGTTTCAGAAAGAAAATATTAAGTGCGAGATCGTGGGCCGGAGATTGTAATTTGCTTGTTGGTATAGTACTTGCTGATAGAAAGGGTGTGGGAATGGTAGGCAATGATTACCTCAAAGACGGCACTCGTTCGTATGGGATATACGAGGAATGACCGCCGCTCAATGCGTTCATCTGAAGACGGCCGGAAATCTTGCAGTTGTATGTCAAATGGTAACTCATTGGTAGACACAGAATGAACATAATATTCATGGATGAGTGGAGGGGACTGGTGAGAGATCTTTTGGTGATAGAGGACAATGCCACAAGAAACATAGTCTGAAGGATGACATGGAAAAAAAGTTGGTTGGAAAAGAGAAAGGAGCAAATGAGATAAAGACTGGCTGGAGAAGAAAGAGAGCCAAGCAGATATAAAGGTCTCAATTGGTTCCTACGGACACGGCGAGGACACTCTGAAACCACCAGTACACCTGGGCCTGGAAGCGCTGCACTGCCCGTCAAGCTGTTCCGAACCGCCAGCAGCGCACTTTTTTCTTTTTTGGCTGGTGCTGCCAACCATTGTGGTCCGGTAGGCCAAACCCACAACGTTTTGGAATTGCCGACGATCAAAACTTCTGCAAGGGTGGAGCCGTGTGCTGTTGGTTCAGACAACCAGTTCAGTGAAGGCCTGACTCAGGCTGTTTCTGGTGACATGGCACAGAATGGGTTTCTCACAGATGCCAATAACACCTGTCCACTTTCGTCTACCAGACCCAAGGGACGGATGGGGGGCGGTGTGCAAAAGTGTGAGTACCCCGGTGTCAAGTGCATCGGCTTGCTACTTTGTTGGGAGCCCTCCTGATTGTATCAGGCAGGAGTGTGAGTACGCGGAGTATGCCAATTTGCCCCCGCCATCCAGAAATGCTGAAACTTATGCACGTCAGCCTCGGTGCACAGTTTCTCAATTGGGCTCGGATGCAGGTGTGGCGGGGGGGGGGGGGGGCCCCAGGGACCTCAAGAATTTTAGGCTGTGCCTCTTGCACGGGGAGGAACACCGAAGTTACTGTAGTGTTTGAGCAAAGAAAGAGAAGAAACAAAAACAAGACCTCATTCAGCAGTCGGGGACGGTGGACTTCTTGGCTCTCATTATGTCAGCCTCCCGTGCTGCGCCAGCAGATTGCAATCCCGAAATTCGCAGCCAGGAGGCTGCGCTATACCGGATCGCCTTTTGGCTTTCCCAATTGGGTAACATCGATGGCCTTTTGAAGGTTTAGATAGGGTTAGAGGGGGGCAGGAAAATGAAGTCGAAGGGTGCGGTCCTTGTCATAAGACGGACCAGTCGTTGAGGCGGTCCCAGCAGAGGAAAATAGCCAAGGACCAGCGGTAGCCTACAGAGGTCGTGAGGTGGTCATTTTGGACGGCACCCAGGGGTTTCCTATTCAGGCCACGCAACTTCGGAGTTCCACAAATAGAGAGGCAACCTAGAGGCAACGGGGGGCGTTCGGGAGGGGTGGAGGATCAGCCGTTAGCCGACAGCCAACGAACGAGTGGACGGACGAAAAAGACGGGTGAAAAAAAAACAGAAATGAAAGACTTGTGCAGCACTTTCCGAAATGCATATGATGGCTATTGGTCGTCGAATGCAGCCTTCTTAGGGCATACTCGCACCAGAACTTTCCAAAATGCATGCAATCCTGCCGTGTGTGTTTCCGTGCTTAGACCTCAGATTCGCAATTATTTCTTGCTTATCCCAGCATGTAGTCAACCAGTAAAAAAAAGGGGAGTTTGTTTCTGCTGCGTTGGTCCTCGCTCCCTCCGGGCTGCGCCGTGCGCGCTGTACACGGTGTCAGGAGGTGCTAGCCTGTCTGTTTCTGCAACATTGGTCCTCGCTTCCTCCGGGGAGCGCCGCGCTGTGCTGTACACCGTGTCAGGAGGTGCTTGCCTGTCTGTTTCTGCAACATTGGTCCTGGCTGCCTCCGGGCGCTGTACACAGTGTCAGGAGGTGCTTGCCTGTATGTTTCTGCAACATTGGTCCTGGCTGCGTCGGGGCTGTGCCTCCGCGCCTCTGTACACACTGTCGGGAGGGGCTTGCTTGCTGGGTTTCCTGTATGTCCCTGCGTCCAGCTTACACCTCTATTCTCCTTTTTTCTCCACTTCAGTTAAGGTGCACTTTCCCTCTGCCTGCACCCCTTCTTTCTTATCTGGCCGTCCATTTTCCAAGTTCCAGATCTTCCACCCGATTGCACTTGCTTTTCAGTCCCTCTTCACAACATCCGCAATCCTGCAGGCGCACAAAGAAACAAAAACAAAGAAGAAAAAACAAAACAGAATCGTGCCCATTGGGCCCTCCTCCACTATTCGCCAGTAGTGCAAAGGAGGATAAATCCTCCCTAGATCATGGAAAGATACGCCCTAGTTTTTTGTTTGTTTGTTTGTTTGTTTGTTTGTTTGTTTGTTTGTTTTTTAATTGTACATGTGGTGAGTAGCGGCGGTGATTAGCATGGCCCCTGCGCAAGGATGACACGCATAAATCGAGAAATGGTATCTGTCCATGTTCCAGCGCAAGATTCGTTTTTATTTTGCACGATTGGTGAGTGGTGGAGCGAAGCTCAACGGTCCACGGAAAGTTACACCACCATAATGTTTAGGGCCTCGCCACACCGCTCCCGAAATGTGAAAACGACAAAATCATGGCGGGCGCATCTGGCCATGTTCTCGCAGGAAGTTCATTCTCATTTTGACATTTCGAGAGTGGTGTGGCGATGCCCTTAGTTTTTTATGCGAGTGGTGAGTAGTGGAGCACGGCAGGTCATTATGAGAGATGAGAGACTGACGATGGACTTGCTCCACTACTCAACACATGCACAAAAGACAAAAAATATGGCAGTGTATGTATGAGAATGAATCTTCCAAAGAATCTTCCGTTAGAACATGGAATGGAAAGAATCCGAAAGATACACTGCCACGGTTTATGTCTTTTGTGCCTGTGTTGCCTAGTGGAGCAAGGCCCGACTTTTCTTTCTGCGTGGCCAATCTGTGCAGCACGGGAGGGCAGCCAAATGGCTGACATAGGTTATTTGTTTTTTCCCTTTTTTCCTTTTTATTTTTATTTTTATTTTTAATTTTATGTTTTTTAAGCACAGGTTGTTGTAGAGGTGGGATACTAGACGGATGGCAGTCACCCACAGTACTCCGCCACTCGGTTGTCCAGCTGAAACCCTCTGAAGACCCCACCCTCCCCTTCCTTTCATCTTTTCGCCCTGGCGCACCCTCACCCCCCCTATCCTACCCTAGTGTTAACCACCCAGGACCATCACCCATTGCCATCTTGGCAGGGTGACCTGACCAGATAGCGGTTGCAGGTACCGGGGCCAAGCAGAGACTCCTGCCGCCTGCTCAGCCCCGGTTGAAGAAGACGCCGTGCAAGCCTGATTGCATGGGGACTTCGGAAGCAAGGTATGAACATGCTACTACAGGTCATCATGAGGGTGCACAGTGACTCCCATCTAGCTTTAGTTGTGTGGTGATGATAGAGAGCTGGGTATCCTCCGTTCCCTCGTATGTCCCTGGAGCCGGTTCCGATCTCGCGGTAAGAATGCCGAAGTGCAATGGGAACCCTGCCGACATCCCGTACTAAGGAACTGCTATGCCAGCCTCAATCCTTTAACCACGTACTAAGAAGATGACCAGCCATACGTTACAGTCCGGTATCGAACACAGGATGGTAATCTGAGAGTAGACAATCCTCCGTTCGCTTCGTATGTCCCTGGAGCCTGTTCTGGCCCTGCGGTAAGAACCCCGAAGTGCGATGGGAATCCTGCCGACATCCCGTACCAAGGAACTGCTATGCCAGCCTCAATCCTTTTGACCACGTACTAAGAGGATGACCAGACCTAAGTTACAGTCTGGTATTGAACACAGGACCTTATGTGAACCATGCAAGTGACCTAACCTATTGACCTACGCTGTGACATAGTCTGTAGCTGTGCTCGAGTAAACCTGACTATGCAAACCACCCAGCAGTCTCATGCCAACCCCGTAGACCAAGAGCATCAGGATACCCACCATCGCCCAGTCCCAACGTACAACAACCATGGACTACCCCTTGGGTGGTGCGCAGGCAGTGTCAGTAACAACTTACCTGCGTCATCCCAAGGATGTCCAGCGTGCGTCATTCTAACGCCCTGCCGGTGTCCATGCGCAAGGCTGCAAGTTTTGAACCCGGAACCTCATACCACAACGCGCATTTCCAACCGGTGCTCTAACCACTGAGCCCCTTGAAGATTTCTCTTTCTGCTTGCAAGTTCCCCCGTTTAGCATGAGAGACTGACATAATGAGGGCACCCCTTACCTCTGTTTCCAATTCCACCCCTTTGTCTGCCTACTCCTGTGACCTCTGACTACGTCCGTTCAGGCCGCTCAGGCACATGGGAAAAATAACTGTTCCAATGAGACACGGGAAAAAGAGGCTCGGTAGCACAGGACTCTGCATTTGGACACCGGTTTGTCATAGTAGGTTTCGGGGGAGTGGTCGTTCAAACAGTCCACCACTTCAACCAGGTGAGCCAGCTACATCTCGCCTGGCCCTACGACCACCTATGGGGAAAGCTTCCCGTACCTATGGGGCTGTCACCACCCTTGGGGGCGCACACCCACCGAGCTACCGATGCACGTCTGGCAGATTTTACTTGCTGTGGTAGACGTACACCGGTCGAGAGCGTTTGCTAGTTCATCGATGTAGTATGGGTAAACCCTTTTGCTAATAACAAAGGTCACGGCGTACTGATCTCTCGCTCCTTGGAGGCAAGCAGTCGATGAGGGCGTCTAACTTTTCCCGCTCCTAACCCCTTGTCTACCGTGTGATGTGGCATGGTTGTGCGCTCCTTTTGATGAACATTCATCTTCTCTGATATTGTGCGATACAGACTCAGTACGATATAATCTAGACACCATATCCTACCAGCACCTTCGGCACCATCTCCCATGGGTAGCAAGCGACAGGACCTATAAGGCCTGTAGAGAGGTTATGTACCCATTTGACACTCCTACCTCGGCCCATCGCCAAGAGATGTGCTGTGACAAACTATTTTCTATGCCGCGCGACTTTCTGCGTGATGATGACGGGGGGTATTAAAACGGGATCGGATGGGCAAGGCAAGAAAGGCGGGATCGACGGGACAAATTGCACGAGTGTCCTCGCTTCCTTTTTTATTTTCCCCTTTGGTGATGACGCGCCAGGGTCGGGAAGGTCCCAGGGCGGACGGTTGAGCGGGCGCGCCATGTCAGGCGCAATCAATAAAGATGGCCATAGGTTCTTTCTTGTTCTGATAGGGCAAAGGAGAATGGAAATTTTGGCGCGATGAACGCGCGGGAGCATCGTTTTCTTTCTTTTAAATTTTTCTTTCAACTAACGACGAGTCCCTGTGGGCTCTTGGAATTATTGTTTTCCTTTTCGCTGTTTGGAATTTCTATTTCTTCGGAATTTTTCTTTTACTGCGATCTCGGATTTAGATAGGAATTTAGGAATTTCAAAGTTTTTGGCACGCCGCGCTCGTCACTCGCGCACATCTTGCGGCGGTAGGAAATGAACTCTGTCTGGATCGCGCCCTTAATCTTGTGTAACTATCGTTTTTAGCGGGCGTGATTGTAACTGTATCTTTCTTCTTTTTTTATTTCCTCGTGTTTGCTCGCCCTCTTCTTCTTTGTTTTGCATGCTTAATGCTCCATTCTAATTCAACAGAAAAAAAGTGGTGTAATTGAAAACGAGTTTATCACATACATTTGCGTATAACAACAGATTGTAAACAGTTTATAAACAGTTTGAGGGAGGGGTTCATGTATATATACATGAAGCCAATCAATCTTCTTTGGACAAACATTGATCATGTTCTCTATGTTGATATTATTGTTTTAAACTGTATACAAACAGTTTAACAACAGTTGATTTTGTGTTGAAAATTTCACTCATGTGTTGAAAATCTATTGATAAACAGTTGATATCCTGTTGAAATCATGTTGGAATAATATGGTTGTGAATTATGTTAATAATTTGACATGTTTAGGCTGAAAAAATATTCAGAATTACATTATAGCATTGTTTGCTTAGTATTTTTACGTGTGTAGGATGTGTTGTTGATGTTGACGTCATTGAAAACCAACTTCCTTATATTTATGAATTTAATAGATTCACATGCGTCTCTTTTCTTTCCTTTTTTTTTTTTTTTTTTTTTTTTTTTTTTTTTTTTTTTTTTTTTTTTTTTTTTTTTTTCCCTCTCTCTTTACTCACACACACGCACACACACACACACACACACACATAATAAAAGGATGTAACAAAGTTTGTTTCTTATAGCACAAAATCATACACATTCTTCATAATACCCACCATGGTCATTGCAAAACTTCTTATATAGGTGCAGTTGAATAAGTTTAGCATCAAATCGATATGTGTTTGTTTCGCAACATAATTGTGCAGCTGCAAAGTTGATGGATGAACAAAAAAGGTAGATAATATTTTTTAAAGTAAGTAAGAATTCGCTTTTTGTAATCAGGAACGTTGACGAACGTTTTGGGAGCATATTATTTTTCAAATTATAAGATGTGAATAACTCTGTTGTTTCAGGTGACACTTTTTGTAGTCGGTTGGTGCCTATATTTATGTGTTGCAATGACTATGGGAAGTCGTAAAATAGTATGTACCTACCGACCATATACACAAACATTGATAGATACGTGACATTAGAAGATTGAGGACGATCATAAAATAAGAGCATAATATCATTTATGAAAAGTGCTTAATGCTAACGACGAAGCATATTATTTTTCAAATTCTAAAGTATAAATAACTTTTGTGTTTCAGACGACACTTTTTGTGGTCGGTTGGTGCTTACATTTCTGTGGTGTAACGGATATGCTAAACCATAAAATAATATGCACCTACCGACCTCATACACAAACATTGTTAGATACGTGATAGAAGGCGAAGGATGATTATAAAATAAGAGCGTAATATTCTTTCACATAAGTGCTTAATGTCGGCGATATTTACATATATATATGAGTCGGTGAAACACCGACGAAACAATTTATCACATCCTCTCATTTTTTGTTCTCTTATCGATCTCTGCCAACGTTTTACTGTGCAGTTTTATTTTATAATATATATATATATATAACGATATATATATATATATACTACAATGTATAAATTGTGAACGTTTTGCAAAAGAAAAAAAAAATGAAACTGTGCAGCTAGGATTTATGCTACAAAGTGATACCATGCGACAATTCTTATGGTCGTTTGATTCTTACATTTATGCATTATAATGAATACATTATGCCATAAAAGAGTATGCGCCTACCCACCTTATGTGCAAAAATTATTGTATACGTAATAGAAGAAAAAAAATATTATAAAATAAAAACGTGATATTTTTTATAAAAAGTGCTTAAGATTGACGATGTCTATAAATGTTTATCGATATATATATATATATATATATATATTTTAATATGTTAATTTTCGAAGTTTTATAAATTAAACACAAGTAATAACAACAAGTTTTTCTAGATCATTACCGCAAAATTGTTAATAACAACAAAAATTGAAGACGTTTAACTCATCGATATATGGATAGTCGTCAAGGTAAAACATAAAATTATATGACAAAAAACTTCAGTTAACAAAAAGTTAAACTCATAAACTTTTCGTTTAAATCAATACATTTCAGTCTAAATATGAGTATTTCAATCTTATTATCATCGTTTTTTTGTGAAACAGATTGAAATTATTAGTTAAAGTAAATGTCTAAAATAAATTTTGAAATATTTCAAATGGACTGAAAGTGAGAATCAAGATGAAATTTTAAAGTTGGACAAAAACTTGAACTGATTGTGGACTGAAATTTCACCAAGTTGCACAAAAACAATTCAATTTTGGCTAAAATTTCACAGCAAATACTCGATTGAGATAAAAATGTTAATGAAAGTTTAAGATGTAGACGAAAAGTTTGATAGAACAATTACAAATGTGGACAGAATGTAAACCAAAATTACAATTGAAATTTTACCCAACTTACTGAAAGTGAATTGAAATTGATTAAAATTTTCAGATGTGGACGAAAAGTTGGACTGTAATTCCACTAAAATTTTCAGAGAGTCGTGAGCCATATAGACAATTTATAACTTCACATATGATGATCAATGAATAAAATTTTGCGTATTTACTAATCGCAAAGTCAAAAAATTATTTAATAAAATAATAATTAATAAACAGAATAACATATGTATACACTGATAACTTGGCGAAAACAAACTACAATCATTCAACTTGCAAATTGCACATCGAGACAACACTCGTGAACTTGTGTATATATTTGTGTTTGTACATGTATGCATGTATGTGTATTTGTGTGTGTGAGAAAGAGAAAAATATAGAAGGAGAGGGGATAGGAAGACGAAGGGGAAAAAATAAAAAAAGTGAGATGATGAGGAGACAGAGAGGGAGGGAGGGAGAGAGAGAGGAAAAAAATACAAATTTAAAAAATAAAAATTTAAGTTTAGATTTGCAACTAGTAAGTAACAACTTCAATAGGATTCTTAACCATAACAAAACTTTATGATTTCTACAACACACACCAATTTAGCTACACAAAATCGTCGCCTTTAAACTTTGGTGAATCAATTCTACAAGAACGAATCCACCTTGCGAAAGGTAGGTACTTGCACTCAATACGTCTATAAAAAAAAATAGTTTTTTTCGCTCCACGACCACAGTAACTAAAAGTCAAACTCAACTGCTTGAAATGTGTGGAAAGAGAGTGCACGCAGAAGTTAGAAATCCGAAGAAGGCGCAAACAAAAATAAAGAGGTAGAGAGAAAAACTAGAAAGAAACTGAAAAATGGACGGAGAAGTTATTTTTTTTCCTGCTTCTGCCTTAACTGCACTAATGTTTGCAACCTCCTACTACTATCTATGGTGAGGGAACATTCTTCCATCAACTTTGCTGATGGATTTTTCCCATTCAGTTGTCATTCACAATTTTATCCACCTTAGGGCTTGAACTTGCATAACTGCAAGCACAACAAAAAACAACAAAAGAAAACTACATAATGAATAACACTTTGAAAAATAATGGAGTCTTGAATGACATAATTATCAAGATCATGTGCATGTGAAGAAGACTTGATGTGCCATTCACCGCCTTTGCCAACGTGAAAATATTAAAATAAATGTCTCTAGACACTGTGATGATAATGATGGAATAGATAACCATACGCAAGGAAGCAAATAACAGTATGAGTGTGCAGTTCTTGTTTTGCATAAATGTCATAAATAGGGCTCCTGCAACCGCTCACAGTGGAGATAGAAACTATCACACCCCAATATTATCCATCCTTGTTCACATATATGTTAAGATATTTTTTTCCGACCAAAACAAAAATCTCAATCTCATGATCCCTTCCTGCTAAATAGATGCAAAACCAATATCATTTGAAAAACCTTTATTATTGAATGTGTATGACAATAAATTAGTATGCAGTGCTTATAGCAGCAAGTAGGTGTCCACCGCGAATATGCCGTCAACACACACCAACTCCTCTTCCTTGTCTTCCTCTGCTAATTTCCTCCTCCGTCTCGGCTACCTCCTCCTCCTCCCCCTCTTCCTTTGACATCTATGCAGCTCAACAATAAAAAAAGACAACACGCCTTGCACATAAAAAAGACACACGTCCACCTCCTGATTTCAGATCACGACCTTCTTTCTATGAAACATGCAACATGTATATGGAGTGACTGTGTGGCCAAGTAAAAAAAAAAAAAAAAAAAAGGGTCAAAATTTACCACAACTCTGTCATTGGCTCATGCAGGACGTACTATGTGGGTAGGGCGCTATCATGTGACGTGGGTGATAGTACGTGGGCTAGGCAGTATCATTTGTAACAGAAAGTACCATGCAGAGGAGGTATTATAGGGACCAGATAGTAGGGACACACACACACACACACAATATCAAAAAAAAAAAAATGCGCACTTGGGCACAACATGACCCTTGGCCTTATGGACTGATCGATATTTCATAGCCTCCATGGTACTGTGAGTTGGATGGTAGCATTTGGACCAGGTGACCAATGTGGGGTGTGTCATATTATGTGGACTGGAAGGTAGTTCAAGGTATCAACACACACTTACTTAGGAGTAGTGATAGGTAGGTAGTAATGGTGAATTGAAAGAATTTGAACGGTGATGAAAGATTTGAGAGAAAAAAAAGAGAATAACCATTTGTTCTCATTTTTTCTAAGCTCAAGGTAATTTGGATGAAAAGAGTCAGAAGAGGTAGTGAAAAAAAAACATTTGGACGGGTATAGAGAGATAAGGTCATTCAGGATAGAAAGAGTAAACCTCAAGAAATACTAAATCAGATTAATTTTGTTTTCACTATAACCACGAGTTTCTTTTCCGGTACTCGTTAAATTTTTCCATTTCAAAATACAATTGTTTTTGACATGTATGGAGGTGAGAGGTAGAAACAGGACAATCATTTTCTTCATCTAAAATAGGCAAAATCAATCTTTTTCTTAAACATCTCTCTACCTATTTGCACATCACACAAAACAAATAAATTCAAAGAGATCCAATGCAACCCCACACCCAAGTCAGACTTTTCAATTCACATGCAAACACACATTCTCTTTGCCTTTTCAACAAACATTCAATGAACAGCGTGAAACAAGTGTGGGTCCACAAATGTGCAAAGGGAAGTTTGAGTCATTCAACTGACCTTGAGTGAAGTTTGAATCGGCTTACTCAAGAAAACAGAGATAATGTTTCAATAAAATAGAAGATTAATCGTCATAAAAAACAAAAATGTGAGGGGAACAATCACACAAGTTGTGGTCCTTCCGACCGATTCATGACTCACGTCCTTCTCCTTTAACCTAAACAGACCAAGGTTGGGTCCACAAAAAGGACTCAATGAGATAACCCTCGAAGAGGGTGTTCTAAAAAATAAGTCTTACGTGATTCAAACATCATCCCCGATGACCCCAATGCAGTCTCAACTGGACCACATCCCCCAAGGATTGTCCCAAATCAAACCGCAGTCAAAAACCACATTCCTTCACTCCACTCAGAGTAGTTTGAAATGTGGGAACGCAAACCGCACACACCCCAAAATCACGAGTCTCAAATCAGTTCCAACTGGTCTCAAATGGTCCCAGATAATCCCACACTCTCACGAGCAACACCAGATGACTCTAACACCGAAACCATTCGCACTGCGTGTTCCAAAAAAAATAAACCTTGCAAATCGCACGCACACTCTAAGTACTCTTGTGGATTATAATTCACTGATGAGATCAAATTATACACTTGTTGTATGCACCACTGCAACCAACTTTCCTTGCAAATCAAGCACGCACAAAAACGAAGTCAGCATCTTCATGCATATCTCATGTTGTTTCAAGTCAAACTGTGAATTTGCTGAATTTAACATTTTTAGATTTCATGGATGTGTTATTCTCAATCAAAATGTTTACATGATGTGCTACGAATCAGGTTGAGCATGCTCTGTAGAGAGGCACAAGAGACAAAATGGAACGTGGTCGGTAGGTGCATACTAATATAACGACAACAAGTGTCCACAACGACAAATTTGTATGCACCTACCGACCACGACTTTGTTTGTTGCTCGATATGCTCTGAACCAGAAGAGGGACAAAACGAAAATTGTCATTACATTGGGAAAGCGACATCCCATTTATCTTTGACCTACTTGTTCTCTCTCTCTCTCTCTCTCTCTCTCTCTCTCTCTCTCTTTCTCTCTCTCTCTCTTTGTGTATGTGTGTGTGTGTGTGTGTGTGTGTGTGAGTGTAACGGAAACAAACTGAGTTCTATATAGGACAGACCCTCCCTGCAGGCCGGTAGGTAGTTCCTAGGTACTTCCCGGGCACTTCATGTGCAGTTCAGGAGGCAGGAGGTAGTCTTCAGGATTTGGCAGTAGCACTTTGGAGGAGCGTTGCAGGAGTAGTAGTAGCGCTAGCAATAGTCTTCAACGTTGGACGCTAGTAGCGTTAGCAGTAGTCTTCAGCGCTGGGTGCCATAGGAGCTAGAGTAGTACTAGAGAGAGAGAGATTGGGCGGAGGCCAGGGAGACTTACCTGCAACGCCGTCGCTCCAGCTTCGTCTTCGAGGTACCTGCAGCACAACGTCATCTTCGCAGGTTAGTACCTGGCATATGGGAGAGAGAGATTTCTTCTTCTTCCTCTTCTCAGTCCACCATCTCCCTCTCACCCCCTCGCTATCTGACTTCACTGCATCAGCAGACTACGAGAGAGAGAGAGAGAGAGAGAGAGAGAGAGAGAGAGAGAGAGAGAG
>BFEA01000160.1:2479973-2490369 GCA_003427395.1 Chara braunii | reverse complement strand
AAAAAAAAAAAACCTGCAGTGTAACAACAACAGCCCCGTCCCCCTGTTCGTCCCTCTCCTCTGCCGCAGCGTAGCTGCGGCGGGTCCACTTGTTGTTCTAATGTGTAAAGCAGCTGATCAATAGTGGCTTCTCGGAGTCTGGCCTGCTGGATTGAGAATTTTTTGATATGTTCTCTGAGCGTAGTGACTCCCGTGTTAAACCAATCCACTCTTGATGGGTAACGCACTTTTTGTTTGGTCCAATGGCCCCAAAACTGTTCCACCAACGTATTAAGGTTCGTCTCTTTAAGGAGGGAGGCATTAAACTTGTAAAACCCTGGGCCTCGTGACAAATGGCGGTGAAAGGACAGGCCCAAGGTAATACCTCTCTATGATCGAAGGAGAACAGGGGCTAAGAGGCTGGATCTCGGCCACTGAGACCAACCCCACGAGTGTTTGTGATATAAGAAACAAATCAATTCGTGAGTTGGACAGTCCAGCCTCCCCCCTCGACCTTAGGCATGTATGTGCTCTTTTGGCTGGGTGCAGTTGTCTATAGATGTCACACAGCTGCAGATCCTGTATCATCTGATTCAGGATTACGACGTCTTGTGTTGCCTGTCCCCCAGTAGGGTGGCCAGTGGATTGCCTATCTAGTGCAGGGTCCGGTGTAATATTGAAATCCCCTGCTATGATCAGAGTCGCGTCACTTGGGAGGGTGTGATGGAGGGTCTCCAGGAAGCGCAACCATTCAGTAGTGTCATTTGGACCATAGATGCTTACCACGTAGATAGGTTCATCTTCTATTGTTGCCTTTAGGTAGACCCAGCGCCGATGACTCCGATCGTAGTCGAATTGAATCGGTACTTTTGCCCAAGGGACCTCACGAGGTCCCTTGGGCAAAAGGAATCCGCATTTCACGGAGAGGAGAGGGCACATGGGTAGAGAGAGAATCTGGATTGTGGCGGCACCCAATAGGCTGAAGGCCTCAAGCACATTTGATTTTTTTTTTTCTTTTCTTTTTTTTTTTCTGACATCGCTCGAAGGAAATGTCCTCGGGCGACGTTCCCGAGGACAGGTGGAACGAAGGGCCCAAATTTCCTTCTGAACCAAAAGGAATAAGACGGGAAGAGTGCTAGAATGAAGCAGTTAGATCTGGCGCCCTAATGGGGTGAAGAGGCACATCTCAACCAACTCTATAGTTCAAGCATAATGTTCTTTCATATCATTCATGTATTCATGTATTCAAGGGACGTTGGACCCGGTTTCCAGCANCCAATCAATAAAACTATTTATTCTTTGTTTTATACGTATATCCCTTTTGTTTTGAAGACACATCTTCAGTGAAAGTGCCGTGTATCTGACCGGGCACAATGTCCTCTGCACACACTAGCATTGGAGCACCGTGTATCTCATCACTTTCATGACATAAGGAATTTCTTTTGCTGCGTCTTCGACATACGCCCTTTTGAGATACGTGTTCACACTAGCACTCCATAGAATGTATGTGACAGCTATCATGACTCTAGGGATGGTCTTTTTATTTTTTATTTTTTTTTTAACAACCACTCCCTTGTACAGGCACTTACAGAGACCATCTCGAAGCCTACTCCTTAAAACACGGGGCTCGAGGCAGGGTTGGAGGACAACGCAATAAAAATGAAAAAGGAAAAACATAGTGCTTTGATTCCAAGGATGTCGGGGAAGGCCCTCACGAGGGTGACACGTAACACCAGTGCTTTGAGGAATGTATTTGCTCTCTATGTTGGGTTACAATTTGCTTTTCTTTTTGTATGGTTTCATGTCGTTGTAGTGTCCTGCCGAAGGTGGATCAGATGCTCCTCTAAGGTACGACTGTAGATCAGGATGTCGTCAATGTAGACTAGAACAGAGTCCTCAAGGAGGTCTTGGAACATCGTGTTCATAACCGTCTGGAAAGTGGCGGGGGCATTACGGAGACCGAAAGGCATGACAGTAAACTCATAGTGTCCGAAACGAGAACGAAAAGCGGTTTTGGGTTGGTCCTCGGCTACGCGGATCTGGTGATATCCGCTACGAAGATTGATCTTCGGGAAGAAATGGTGGCCGGTGAGGTGGTCAAACAGATCATCCGCGCAAGGCATGGGATAGTTGTTTTTGACCGTGTAGTGGTTGAGACTGCGGTAGTCAATACAAAGACGAAGGGTGCCGTCCTTCTTGCGATCGGAGAGGACCGGGGCACTCCATGGGGAAATACTTGATTTAATGAAGCCCTGACCAAGCAGCTCCTCAAGTTGGCGCTTGAGTTCTTGGGCTTCGGGAACCGAAAGGCGATATGGGGCACGATTCTGAATGCGATAGTTGGGCTCAAGCTGGATGTGGTGCTCGATATCGCGCATGGGAGGGATACTGCTGTAGGAGACGGATGGTGGGAAAACATCGCGATACTCGCGAAGGAGGGCACCAACGCTAGGCGGCAAGAGAGAAGGGTGTCAAATTTCTTGGCAGCGGCGGCATCTGAAGCAAAGGTGGAGAAAGTCTGTGTGGAGGTAGGGAGTGAGGGTGTATTCGTGGTAAGGAAAACGAGGAAGTGAGATAGGCTAGCAGGGGTAGAGGGGGGTAAGGAAGTTGAGGAATCAGGCGGGTTCGGGGGCTCAGGAGGTGGTGGATCAAGCTCGACCAACTCAACGTCCTGATGCATGGAGTCGCAAGTAAGGAGATCTGTGATGTCGACAACATAAAGTTCTACATCAGGCAGACGAAGGAAGTGGTGGAACTGGGTAGGTGTACAAATGGTGGCATTAACAGGGGGGAAGTGTAAAGTCCGATTTGCCCAACAATGGAATACGGTATTGCTTCCCATCCTTGGCGTCGAGGACGAGATCGTTGTGGGTCCAATCGGGGCCGACATGGGCGAACTGATAGGAGTAGGCTGTGCCGAGAACAAGATCGTATAGGGTTTCCATGACGTCGAAGGTCCACTGGTTATGGAACCGAGGGGCCTTGCGAAGGCTGTGGGGCATCCGCAAGGGGAAGGAGAATGGAAGATCAGGCACCACACAGTCGACAAAGGATTTGGCCTGATTGTCGCCAAGCGTGACAGTGATAGTGGAAGGATAGGGGGATGTATAGAGAGATGCCTCCTTAACAACGCGAGGATGAATGAAGTCGCCGATAGAGCCAGTCCCATAGTGCCCGATACACTTTAGTAGAAGTCCCAAGGCGCACCGGAATAATCGGTAAGGTGCGATCGGGATTGTGTAGGCACTGAGACATCGTGGACAGGGTGCATGCTTTTGTCGATACCCCACGCCATCCCTTGAAAATCTCTTCTCATTTCCCTGCCCGAATTGGAACTTTTCAATCTTTCCCCCTCACACCGAATTTGAATTTTCTCAGTTTAATTTTGGAAATTCGTTAGACCTCATTTCTAATCGCCTTCCTCTCACAGTCCCTTACCCCCCCTTCTGCGTGTCACCCTGGCTCCCCGTGACATGCAACAGCACGCACTCCAAAATCGTGCTTGAGACTCTCGTGCCTCCAATCGAGTCACTCACTTTGACGCACCGACCACGGTCACAGATCGTCCCTCTCGTCACGGTGTTCCCTCGACGTTATCTTCATCTTCTTCATTTGTTGACTTTATGCATAGTGCAGAGTCGGTGAGCCCCTCCCGCTCCATCAGTGAAGGGCTTGTGCTACTAGCTCACGATACCATGGCCGATTCGACTCACATTTCCACCCCTATGGCCACCAGTTTGGGTCCAGCCGCCGAATCGGATCGCCTGCTGGCTCTCCTCGAAAACATGCAGGCCAAATTCGAGGCCAGGTTAGAGGCCAAATTCACGGCCCTCCATACCGACTTTTCATCCTTGTCGGCCCGCGTGTCACAGCTGGAGCCCCGTACCGGTCCACCTCCCTCCCCACCCCCCTCATCTGCATCTATGCCAACTTCCTCTCCTTCTTCGGCTAGCGTCATCTACACGCTTGTCTCTTCTACTGGTTGCATGCCCTCACCCCAGTCCCACCCTTCCTCTACAGCCATCTCTTCCTCCCAGGTTTCCCCCCCTGCACCTACCCTCTCAGGACCCATGACATCTTGTTCCGCCACCTCCTCGACGTTAGTTTCCACGACACCCCCTCATCACCCCCCGCTCCTTTCCCCCCCCCCCCCCCCTCTTTCCTACACCCAAGACACAAAATGCTGAGCTCCAACGCCAGCTGGCCCTGGCCCATGATCACATCCGCCAGCTCCAAGGAAAAGGAGGTCAACCCCTGCCTCCCCACCTTGCGACACACAACCTGTTGCCCCTTTCATCTGCGGACAACATCAGACACAGGCCGCTGCGATGCATTTCACTCTTCCACCATCGGCCACCACGATGTGTCAGGGACCATTCGCCCAATTCCCTGCTCTTTTTAGTTCTCTTGCTGGTGCCACTACGTCCTCTGTCCTCTTGTCACAGTCAGCTCTTCCTCTCCCTACCCATTATCAGCCTCCAATGTATGTTCCACAGTACCGACCGGATCGCCTCCCACAGTTTGACGGCAGAGCCTCCGAGCTCCAAGTATGGATCTCTACTTATGATGAGCAGCTTCGCTACCATGGTGTTGCCATGAAACCGTGGCCCGTCGAGATGTCCTCTCGCTTCACAGGTCATGCAGTCTCCACCTGGCGCGACTTCCTCGCCCTCCACTCACAGCGCGGCGTACATGAGGGTATGTCTTATCCTGAGTTTTGCGACTTCCTTCAACAATACTGTTCTCGCCCTGTGCCAACCCGCGACCCGATTACCCGTGTGGCTGAGATCAGATGGCTTGGTGGCGACAATACCTTAGAGTCATACATCACGACATTTCACCGTGTACGCGCTCAGATTCCCGTCACAGCCATACCCTTTCCCTGGGACTGTGTTAATTTCTGTTGGCATTTCAGGGCTCCTTTATCCCTTGGAGCTGCTACTCACTCCCTACCCTTCTCGGAGCGCCCAGTCTTTAGCTATTAACCTAGCCCTGCCCAACAGCTCCCCTTTATCATATTATCCTACTTCTACATTCCTTCTATAATCCCTACCACAACCCATGTACGGTCTGCCCTGAGGAGATTAACACTTGTCAATGATGGACAACAGTAACACTGTGGTAGCTGTTGTGATCGACATGCAGTTGTCGTGATCACTAGCTGGCGGACCCTCCTTCACTGGGTAACCTTTCGTGGGTGAGAGCACGTCGCAGCCTTGGTTGCATGCCTACATGGTAGTCTTAAGAAAATGATAGTATACACCGCACCCACTTCTGCTCCATTGCAGCGTCCCATTGTAGTGCCCCGCCCGTTACGCTGGCATACAGGTCCCACCTTCTGATAGTTTCTGTTGCATATCCACTTCGGTCTCTGTACTTGGTTCCCATGCCTGGCAAGGTCTTCCGTACAGCATAGTTATTGTGTTTCCGAGGTGGTTGATGGCAGGGGGGTTGTGCAAGAGGATGCCGTGCCTAGCAGCGGGGGGGGGGGGNTTTTTTTAACAAGAACACATACCCTCCCAGTGCTAGTGCTGCTGATATGAGCAGACACCACTAGCACCTAGGGGTAGGCTCCATCTATTGGTGGGGAGCTACACCTGCTGGAAAGCGGGTCCAGCGTCCCTTACACAGATTGTAAGTAACACATTTGAAAGGCCTGCCAGCATTGATTGCCCTGTCTCCCAGGGGATTAACTGAGCAGGCGATAGATATGGTAATCAGGAGGAGTCGGCCTCTTCAGCACTCAACTTGGCCGTCAGATAACACTGATAATCCTAGCAGACCCCTCCTCTGAAGGTGTTGTGTCTCCCCTGCTGCCCAACTCAATCCCTTCCATACCATCCTAAGTCGACGATACAGTTGGAGGGGGGGGGAAAGGGGTCGGGGAACTCTTGGGCAGATTTCATGGGGATTGTTGTATCTATTTCTGTCCACTCATTGAACAGTAAGCGGTAATCCTTTTCTAAACCCTCTCCCGGTTTCTGTCCACCCTTCCATTCCACTCTTCCTACCCTTCCCCCGCTGTCCCCTCCCAGCCAGCTTGAGCAGAACTGTTTAATTTTGAGTAGGATGTCATGTTTGGAGCCTAAAGTGTGTAGGTGGGCTTTGAGTGCCTCCCATTTCACTGTGATTTCAATCTGGATTTGTTGTCAAATGCTATCCGTGAATTCAGGGCCGTCTAGTCTCGCGTTTTCCATCTCGTAAGTGCAGCGTCGTCTCCAAAGAGCCCAAAGTACCGCCCTGCGTCCTAATTTGAACAGGTTGGCGGTGAATTCATCGGACACCTCTGCGGTCCACGTTTCGCAGAGCAGGGCTTTCCAGTCCCACGGCCATGGATTGTGTTCCTAATTGATCCCAGATCCGGTCCCACCATCGCCAAAGCCATACTGCGCCCGGGCACTGCAAAAATATGTGCTCAATGGTCTCCGGCCTGTTGCGGGAAGGGAAGGCGTCCTTGCACAGTCTGCACCAGGGCAGGGCTTTCCCCATTTGCTCGAGGCGGGTTCTGTTTATGAGCCAGTCATTAGTCGGAAGGCAACGGTGCTCAATTTGCCATTGCAGAGAAGCGAACTTTGCAGGTTTTGCTTAAACCAAATTGAACCATTTTATGCTTTTCAAGTCATTTCTGCCTATATTCAAGTGGGTCATCCAACGTTCCGCCACCCGGTCCCTTAGATTGAGTTTGGGCCTGAGGAGCCTGTACGTCGCCTTGACCGTAAGACTATGTAATGACTTCGTGAATTTCCTGCCCTGTCTGGCAGGTGTTGACCATGTCCATTCGACCGGGTCCAGGGCCAGTTGGTGGATGGGGACGTGCGGAGAGAACGCTGTGAGTTGCTGCTTGTCTTGAAGCACCCTAATTCTGAACAAGCTTGCTTCATGGATTCTTTCAGTGTCGTCGTTTGCTAGTTTCTGTATCACATTGTTCTCATTCACCTGGTACAGATTTAGTTCCACAGTACCATTTGCTTCCTGGTGCTCCACCTTGCCCACCACTCCTGGACGGCCCCTAATGGCCACCCAATCCTCTTGTTGCAGCACCTGGCCCTTCCTGAGGATCCTCCACCAGTCTAGGGGGATCATTTCAATCTGGGCCTCTAGAGAGTCTTCCACTTTGTGACAGTGGCGTAGCTTCTCTCTTAGCAGCCTCGGGTTGACCCACTCTCGTTGCTCTTCCTCCCATATGTCTTGGACTCTGGTTATTCCCCTCGTAACCCAACTCGTCCAAGGAGAGGCCTCGCAATGTAGGACCAGTCCGTGGGGGTCAGTCACCCACCTATTACTTTCTGGTGATCCCAACTGTGGTACCCTTCGCTTTCCAGCTGACTTTGTCAAGGCGCCTGGCCAAGACTTCTTTCACTTGCCCAAGCAGTTGAGGAAGGCGGGGGGTGAGAGGGGGGGGGTGAGTGAATGCTGTCTCTTATACACATCTAGATGTGTATAAGAGACAGGTTAAACATCTGCAAGTCTGATTCGTCCAGGTTTGTATCCCTTTGCCATCTGTGCTTAATGATAGCGGTGGTATCGACTGTCTTATGCATTTTCCTATAGCAGTCTTTTACGATATATTTCCACACGGGTAGGGGGTTGTTGCCCTCCCATGCCAATTCGCTGGATCAAACGGCAACTGGCAGATAGGAGTAGATGATTCATAGGCCCAGAAATCGTCCTTGTCGTCCCCTAATACCCGAATCCGGACAAATCCCGACGACGGCATGTCCTCATCTAAGTCCGGGGTCCTTGTTAATTGGGTGAGTCTGGCGCCTAGCAGTGCCGGTGTGTACGCCTGGAGGTGTGCTTGTGTCACCGTGCAGGTACGGACTCTATAGATTGTCATGGGGATGGGGGTCGATGTAGTGGGGACCACCTAATTTCCTTTTTTTAGGCGTGGGCTCTGTTGGAGGGCGCGCAGCCAGGCAAGGGGACAGCCTCGCAGAGCTGCTGCAGTTTTTCCTCTAGATTTTTCACATTTTTCAGTTGAGTTCGTAGCTGCGCTGCGGTTTTCCATGTGTTGAGTCTGATATCCCAAAGGTCGCCGATTGTAAATATCCTTTTCCTTACCCATGAAAACCAATGTGAATCCTGTTGAATGGAGAAAGGTTTTCCTTGCCGGTTCAGCACCTGGGGATTCCCAAACCAGGGTTGCCTCCAAACTTCGTGCCATCTGATCGGGGGGCTCTGTTTATTTGGTCCTATGTCCCTCTACAGGGTCAGGAGCGAGGTCCACAGAGGGTCATTTGCCAAGTCCCCCTTTGCAGTGTTCGTATTAGCGTTGTGTGCTCCCATCCTTGGGTAGTCGGGATTGTCCAGGCTAGGTTCGTGAGCCACTGAAGGGGGTGGATCAGTTTATTCACCAATGTCGACAGGGCGAGCTCAGTTAGTTGAATGTGAGTCAGCGGGGCCCATGGGATGTCATCTGCCACTAGTAGCCTGATGATAATCTTAAAGAGGAGATCTTTGATCTGGTCTTGTGGGTCAATGATCGCAAGCCCCCTTTTACTCCTCGGTTGGGCTACTTGGGCCCATGCGACTCGTTTGATGCATTTCCTGTGTTCATGATCGTTTGTCCATAAGTACGCCGCGATAGCCTCCTTTAGATTAGTTAGTTGTTTGGGCAACAGGGCCCAAAAGGTTGTTTGTACCAGATGGTGGATGAAATGATGGCAATAGCTCTTCCCACTATTGAGGTGTGTAGACCTTTCCATGTTGCAATAACTCGGATCGCAGTTTGAACCAATTGATCCCCGTGGTCTTTTGGTGGGCCCATTGCTGTGAGGCGCACCCCAAGTATCTTGATTGCGTCCTCTCTTGATCGCGAATTAACTTGTGGATTATCAGGTGGGGGGAGGTCTTCTGGCTGTAGCCACCAACCTTCTGTTTTCGCCCCCCAGATCACCTTCATATCCGTCGCGATGGAGAGTAGGTGAATGGTCTCCGCTAGCGCTCTGAGACTGTTTGGTCCGACTTTTAATAAAACTGTGAGGTCATCAACGGACAGGGACGTAATCGGGATTTCGTGGGGGGGCAGTTCAGGAATTGCAATGCGTTCAATGGTTGGGTTTGCCCTTATGAGTGAAGCAAGAGCCTCCATGACAATGACAAAGAGCAAGGGGGCAATCGGATCCCCTTGTCTAACCGACCTGTGGAGAGGGAACGGGGGTGATAAATGACCATTTAGCATTATGTTTGTAGCTGCCCCGTGATGTAAATTGTGTATATACTGTCTAAATGAGGGGCCGAAATTCATCTTCTCCAAGAAGAGGTCCAAGAAGTGTCAGTCCACATGGTCATACACCTTCTCGAAGTCTATGAGCAGTACGGCCGCGTCGATTCTCCTCTGCCGCGCGTATCTGATGGTTTCATTGACGAGCATAATATTGTCTTGGATATTCCATTGGGGAATGAAGCCCGTTTGATCCATATGGATAAGAAGGGGCATGTTGGGAAGCAGACGGTTGCACAGTGCTTTGACCACCATGTTGTAGGGGACGGGGAGTAAAGTGAACGGATGGTAGTTCCTAGTCTCCGCCCCTGTCGCCCTTCTTGTATAGAAGTGTGGTTACCCCTTGACTCATAAGATCCCCGAACCGGCCTTCAGTTTGAACTGCATTAATGTACTCCATGAGGTCCTCGTTCAACATTGGCCAGAAGTGGAGCCATAACTCCTTGGGAAATGCATTCAAACCTGATTTTTTTTCTTCTTCCATGTCCAACAGAGCTTAGGATCTCGTGGGGTGCTAGGGGTGCTTCCAGCAGGTGCTTTTGTTGTTGGGAGAGGAGGGCCGATATGTTGTCCAGCAGCCGTAGTTCTAGCATTTGCCATAATCTCCTGCCCCCAATGTGTATTCTCTGACGTGAAGAGGTGCTGGTAGTATTGTGTAGCATAATCCACTATTCCATACGGGTTGAAGGCGTCGGGGAGGTGGGGGTGGTCCCTGGCTTCTTGCAATTGTGCAAATGTCGATACATCCAATGGGTGGTCCCGCATTTTTTGGCCTCATCTCTATACATACTAAAGCAAACAAAGAGCCCGATGACATGCCTTGTCGCGGGCACAGTAAAATCGTTGGAGCAGGGCGGTACCGGTAGGAGGCGGGGACAGGGCGGTGGTACCGCGGTCGGGAGGCCAACGTGGGGAGGTACCCATCCGGGTTCAGGGGCGCGCACTGGCGATAGCGGACGGGTGGGGGGAACAACATTCCGAGATACCGGTCCGGGTTCGGGGAGGCGCGGGGGCGATAGCGGACGGGTGAGGGTAAAAATCTTCTGAACCCGGTGGACGTACATGCGCAGGGGCGATAATGGGCGGGTCCGCGTGCGGGAAGTGGAGCGAGTTACCCGAAGGCCGGACGCGGTTTCGGTGCTACTGCGGGCAGTGGGAACGATGGGAGAGAGAGAGAGAGAGAGAGAGAGAGAG
>BFEA01000160.1:2430740-2455993 GCA_003427395.1 Chara braunii | reverse complement strand
GCTTGAACTTGACAAAAGGAAGAAGTGAACTAGTGTTACACATGCACATGAAGGAAATATTGACTAAGTAAGAACCGGAACATCAACACATGCTTCAACTTGACAAAAGGAAGAAGTGAACTAGTGTTACACATGTACATGAAGGAAAGATTGACTAAGTAAGAACCGGAACATCAACACATGATTGAACTTGACAAATGGAAGAAGTGAACTAATGGAACACATGCACATAAAGGAAAGGTTGACTAAGTAAGAACCAGAACAGCAACAGATGATTGAACTCGACAAAAGGAACAAGTGAAGTTGTGGAACACATGCACATGAATGAAAAATTGACTAAGTAAGAACCGGAACATCAACACATGCTTGAACTTGACAAACGAAAGAAGTGAACTAACGGAGCACATGCATATGAAGGAAAGATTGACTAAGTAAGAACCGGAACATCAACACATGCTTGAACTTGACAAAAGGAAGAAGTGAACTANACTAACGGAGCACATGCATATGAAGGAAAGATTGACTAAGTAAGAACCGGAACATCAACACATGCTTGAACTTGACAAAAGGAAGAAGTGAACTAATGAAACACATGCACATGAAGGGAAGGTTAACTAAGTGAGAACCGGAACATCAACACATGCTTGAACTCGACAAAGAAAGAAGTGGACTAATGAAACACATGCACATGAAGGAGAGATTGACCAAGTAAGACTCGGAACATCAACACATGATTGAACTTGACAATCGGAAGAAGTGAACTAATGGAATACATGCACATGAAGGGAAGGTTGAACATGAACACATGCTTGAACTCGACAAAACGAAGAAGTGAACTAGTGGAACACATGCATATGAAGGAGAGGTTGGCCAAGTAAGTACCGGTATGTTTCCATGTGAGAGTTGAGTCATGTACGTGAGTGAGACTAGCTCAAACACTTGCTCATGGCTCATGCATGCGACCAGGTTTGAAACGGAATGTTGTCATGTGAGAGTTAAGCCATGTATGTGAGAAAGACTTGGTCAAACATATGCACATGGTTCATGATTGCAACCAAGCTTGAAACGGAATGTCATCATGTGAGAGTTGAGTCATGCATGTGAGTGAGACTTGTTCAAACACATGCATATGACTCATGATTGCAACCAACTTGAAACGGGATGTCATCATGTGAGAGTTGGGCCATTCATGTAAGTGAGACTTGTTCAAACACATGCACATGGCTCATGATTGCAACCAACTTGAAACGGAATGTCATCATGTGAGAGTTAAGTCATGCATGTGAGTGAGACTTGCTCAAACAAATGCACATGGCTCATGATTGCAACCAAACTTGAAACGGAATATGATCATGTGAGAATTAAGCCATGCATGTAAGTGAGACTTGCTCAAACATATGCACATGGCTCATGATTGCAACCAAACTTGAAACGGAATATCATCCTCTACCATGTGAGTGGAAAGCTCAAGTTTGGCAAGTTCAAAACACAAGTTTTGAACATGATATTATTCATAGTAGAATCGGAACTCTACCTACTATCATATAGATGACAAACAAGAGATTGAGTAGCCCATATCACGAGTAATGAACTTGACAACACTCATAGTAGAATCGAAACTCTACCTACTAGTTTGTAGATGACAAACAAGAGCTTGAGTAGCCCACATCACAAGTAATGAACTTGACAACACTCATAGTAAAATCGGAACTCTACCTACTAGTATGTAGATGACAAACAAGAGATTGAGTAACCCACATCACAAGTAATGAACTTGACAACACTGATAGAAGAATCNCTCTACCTACTAGTATGTAGATGACAAACAAGAGATTGAGTAACCCACATCACAAGTAATGAACTTGACAACACTGATAGAAGAATCGGAACTCTTCCTACTAGTATCTAGATGACAAAACAAGAGATTGAGTAGCCCACATCACAAGTAATGAACTTGACAACACTCGTAGAAGAATCGGGACTCTACCTACGAGTATGTAGATGACAAACAAGAGATTGAGTAACCCACATCACAAGTAATGAACTTGACAACACTCATAGAAGAATCGGAACTCTACCTACGAGTATGTAGATGACAAACAAGAGATTGAGTAACCCACATCACAAGTAATGAACTTGACAACACTCATAGAAGAATCGGAATTCTACCTACTAGTATGTAGATGACAAACAAGAGATTAAGTAGTCCACATCACAAGTAATGAACTTGACAACACTCATACAAGAATCGGAACTCTACCTACTAGTATGTAGATGACAAACAAGAGATTGAGTAGCCCATATCACATGTAATGAACTTGACAACACTCATAGAAGAATCGGAACTCTACCTACTAGTATGTAGATGACAAACAAGAGATTGAGTAGCCCAACTCTGAGAGGTAGAAGAGAAGAAGAAGGGGAAGAGGAGGAAGGAGGAGATGGAGAGGACGATGGGGAGAGAGAAGATGCAGGGAGAGAAGAAGGAAAAGAAGAAGAAGAAGAAGAAGAAGAAGAAGAAGAAGAAGAAGAAGAAGGAAGAGGATGAAGTAGATGAGGTAGGGAAGATGAAGAAGAGGAGGGAGAAGAGGAGGAAGAAGAAGGTGAAGAAGAAGAGGGAGAAGAAGAGGGAGAAGAAGAGGGAGAGGGGGAGGAAGAAGAAAAGGAAGAAGAAGAAGAAGGGGAACAAGAAGACGAAGAAGAAAAAAAAGAAGAAGAAGAAGAAGAGGAGAGATCTTATTCCTTCCACTCACCTTGTTAGTGTCTTGTAGATGGAGGCTTCAATCTTGATGAGGCCTTGCTCAATTCCTCCTTGGCTATGACTTCCTCCTTTTCCAAGCCCTTTTTCCTTCTTCCTTACTTTTCCCTAAGCTATGGCAAGCTCCCTCAGTTATGACTATGGAGTCCTCTCCTCTAGGAGGGCTTAATGAGGCTCCTCTAACCTCTCCTTCTCTTCTATACCCAGGGGGGATATGGCGGATCACCTCCAAAGTGTCTCTCCCACCATCACTATCCTCTAGAGTCTTCCCCACTATCTCATTGTCTCCTCTAAGTTCTCCCACTAGCATGGGCTCCTCCTCACTCCAAGTGCAAAGGTGCTCCTGTGAGCTCACTTGGGCAGCATGGGCACTCCTCATGCAAGTGTGAGAGTGGCGGACTGCATCCTCAACTTATGTAGGCTGAAACAAGCAGTCCGGCCAGCCCATGAGCCTCCCCATGAGCCTTGGAGTGAACCGAGGTACCCCCAAGGCAAAATTCACTTACTAGGCCCTTCTGGAGGTACCTGGGCCTCCTTTTGGCCAAGTACATGCAGTCCAAGCGGTTGGTACCAACTCGGACAGCCTCTTGGCCTACTCCGGCCTCTTTTTCATTGCTCAAATGCTGCCCCCTAAGGTCCTAATGCCCAAGGGGCAGCAATACTTGGAAGAAAAAGGTCTTGTGGGCCTTTTTATCGATTTTTTTCAAGTTTCGGCCTCTTTTGAGTAGGCCTGAGCATTTTTCCATATGGCGGCACATTTTCAGCCTTGGATCTGGCTGAGATCCAAGGTCAGCAATAATCCGAGCTACCCCCTAGTAGCCCTTGCTTCAATTTTGAGCCCCTAAGTTCAGTTTTTGAATTTTTGGTGCATTTGGCTCTCTTTTTGGGCCAAATGCACTGTTTTGTCCTTTTCCCTCTTTTGTTTCTTTCCATTTTGGGCTGCCACCTCATTTCGGAGCTAACCGTTTTGAGTTGGCCCACAAAAAACGGCTAGTTCCTCTCTACCATGAGATCTGATCTTAGATCCATGGTCCAAAAGAAAACCGACCACTTTTTTTTTGCATTTTCTCTCATTTTCAGCTTTTGAATTCAGATTTTATTGAGATATGACCCTTATATCTCTACAATCCAGATTACCTTCCCTCATTGTAGGAGGGATGAGGTCAATGTTGGGACCTGCCAGTCCCTATTGTGTAGGTCCCAATAGGCCGGCACATTCTCCTCCACTCTTTTCCGTTGCTCCGATTTTCTAAGGGCAGCCTTTTTCTCATGTTGGGTCTCTCAAGGCTTTATTTTCTTATGCCTTGCTAGTCTGAAATATCCCGGGCTGCTCGCCAGCCTTCCCAACACCCTTATTTCATTTTTCTTTCTCTCATGGCTCTCCCACTCGCTTCACTTGCACTAGTGGCGCTAATATTTTCCACCGTCCAGATCCTCGATCTCGATGGCGCCGCTTGCTTGCACAATTATTCCTTGTGGTTACTCATGGTTCCCTTGGGACATCCCACGTCCCCGCCATTCTCCTCCATACTAGTCCCATGTTCTTGTCCCGCCGGTGGTCCTGCCGGCGCATGTCCCGTTTTTCGATTTTTATTATTTTGACCTATTTGGTCCCCGACAACATTCCGGACGGCGTCCCATTTTTATTTTTTTGGGGTCCATTGCCCTTGGTGGTCCCATCTTTTCTACGTGTGTGCCGATTTTTCTAGGCCGCGAGATACCATTTTACGGTCGCCGTTTACCGTCTTTACTTGCCCCCTTGCCAAAATTGCTTCTTTCTAGCCTTTCCGGGCTTGCCGTAGCTCATTTCCCCTTGGCCTTGACATCCTTATGCAGTCCGTAATTTCTCGGACTGCAGTCATGGCTGTTTTTCATACCCACAGCCCCACAACTTGCCCCATGTTGAAGGAAAATGAAGCGTTAAATTTTCTAGTGCATTCGAGCTCAATATTGGCTCCGAATGCACTTAGAACATGTGTTTTCCTTCCCCCATGCAGTCCTTTGTAACTCGGACTGCAACGGGGGTCAATTCCTTAGCCCCAATGCCCCACAACTAGCCCTCACTCAAAAGAAAAAGAAACGGCCAACTCCCAAGTGCATCCGACCTTGATTTTGGCTCCGGACGCACCTAAAACATGTGTTTCTCCTCATGCATGCATTCCGTTTTATTCCGGTTGCAAGAGGCCTTGATTTTCTTTGTTTTTCTCTGCAAAAATCAAAGAAAATCCAAGTTCTTTGTAACCGCTATATTCCAGAATAAATCTGGTCACGGATGAATCTCCCCAAATGACCGTTTTTGACCGTTAAGGCCTTTTTCTCTTTTCTTTTCTTTTCTCATCTTTTCTTTTCTTTTCTTTTCTTTTTCTCCTCCTTTCTTGGACAGTAGGGACCTGCCAGTCCCTTCCTATGACAATCCCTACTGACGGTCATCTCACTCACTCCCTCTCACTCCTTTTGTCTTATTCTCCCTAACTTTTCTTTTCTTTTCTCTGTTTTTTCTAGCATGCCAAGTGTCCAGTGGCCGTTAAGGCCCTTTTCTAGCCTCTTCCTCTTAGTTTTGGCCCTCCCTATGCCCAAGGTGCAGTCCGTTATTTCTCGGACTGCAATAATGGTCTTCCCATGCCCATGGGAGCTTCCTTTTATTCCTACACTTCTCCCCCAATGGTTCCTCCTACTCCGATTTTCTCCCGGAGGGCTATTTTTCACATGGGGTCTCATTTGACTCTATTTTTTTGAGGGAGGCTGATCCGAGATTTTTCGGATTGCTCCCATGTCTCCCACTTCAGTTTTCTTTACTTTTCCTTTTCCTTTTGGCCCTCCCGTTTGTCACCACTAGTATTTGCACTAGTGGTGCTAATATTCTTGGCTGTCAAGATGTCGATCTTGACGGTGCCCCTTGCATTTATTATTTTCCCCTTATGCGGTGCCGTCGTTTCTTCTTGGGACTTTCACATGTCCCCGCTACTTGTCCCGTTGGTGGTCCCCGACACTTAGTCCCGTCGGCGGTCCCCGACATTTAGTTCCGTCGGCGGTCCCCGATACTTAGTCTCGTCGGTGGTCCCCGACACATTAGTTCCGTCGACGGTCCGCGACACATTTCACCCCGTGCGCCATTATTTTTACTTAGTCCCACGTGGCCCCGGGTGCCTTTCCCCGAGGTGTCCCATGCTCCTTGGGCGTCTTGTCGCCCCATAGCGACCCCTCTCCTTAGTCTTTCCTTGCGCCTTGTGCGTGCCGATCTCTGTGGTCGTGGGCCTCCGCTCCGAGGCTCCCTTAGGTGGCCTCCGTGTGGGCTCTCATTTCCTGGCTTCCCGCGACTTCTGGTCGCCCATTCCTCGACTTCCTCATTCCCTTATTGTTGTCGCGATGCAATTGCTAGTTCAAAGGGCCCTTTGACCTTAGTCTTATTGCATTCCGATGACCCTCCCGGCCTCCTGCTACGTTCTATGTCCCCCTGTTCTTGCGCTCGCTTGCTTGCCGCCGCTAGTTCTTTCCTCCTGTGGTTCTCTCCTAAGGGCATCATTCTCTTCTGCGGCCTAATCCTTTGTCTTTTCTCTCTCCTGCGTCCTCACTCCAGATTTCTCTGTTGTGCACAAATCATCCGTATTCAATCTCTCGAGTGATGAGAAGTTATTCGGGATCCACCAGTCCCGACACATTCCCCCTCACTCATTCGCGATGTCCTCATCGCGCACCAATCTCTTGTTAGTGGATTTTGGAGGGATAGACGGGAAAGGAGGGTGAGGTGTTATGGGTAGTTAGTTTGCCAGGGGCTGTTTGTTCTTTTCTCATTCCTTTCTTAATGTCTTCCTTAGCTTCCGCCCCTTGGGGTGGAGGAGGGTATGGGGGAGTCGAAGGTTCTACAACTTAGACCAGGTTGCTCATTTCCATCATAGCTCTGCCTCTTTATCTTTCCCTCAATCGAGATGTTAACTTCTTCTTCAGTCAACTCTGTATACTCAGCAGGACAACCCATAATTCTTTCGCCTTCAGTAACATGAAGCAGATGAGGCTCTCCTTGCTTCATGCGCTTAACTACTGGTATGCTTGCTTTATTCCCAGGGTGACAATTTGTTGTGATAACACAATTGGTTTTCTCATTTTATGCCTTGGCTTTGTTGATAACAAATTGTAGGCAAGTTTTTGGATGCGACTCAATGTCAGGCATTTGCTCCGGAAGGGAGATGTTCGTCTAATACAACCGTCGTTTTTGCCGTGGTGATACCCACTTCGAATCGGTGAGCCCAGATACAACTCCCCTTAAGTGCTTTGTAATCTCAAATTTGTCTTCCCATTTCATCGAGGAAGCATTCTTGAGCAGAAACTATTTTGGTCTTGCCTCATTCATTACTCTCATATAAAAAAATAATCTACTTTTCGGCCCGTGCAATCCATGTTTTCCCTTTACTGTTCGTCGACGCTTAGGCCTTGCCAAATCCACATGCATCTCCCCCGGGTCCTTTCGCCCGACTTTCCTCAGGTCCTGCCAATTTTGCATTCATATCACTCGTTGTCCTTTCTTGTTTCTTGCTTATTTTTAACTTTTTCATGCATGCTGCCCAGTTCATCCCTTGTGATCTGTCTTTCAGACACCTTGTCAGACCTTTTTCTCAGACTCATGCAACCCAAATGCTCATCTGTTTCTCAGTCTGCCGGTCTTTCTCTCAGATCCATACATAGTCCAGTTCATCCCTTGTGCATCTCTCTTTCAGACACCTTGTCAGACCTTTTTCTCAGAGTCATGCAACCCAAATGCTCATCTGTTTCCCAGCCTGCCAGTCTTTCTTTCAGATCCATACATAGTCCATCATACGAGTCTTTTTTTTTCCAGACGTTTTACTTGGCCCATTTTCAAGCTTATGCCAAATCAATCACACAAGTCGCTTGCCAGGCCTTTTCTCAAGCTCATGCAACGTCAATTTCTCACCCATTTCTCTTTTTGACATCTTGCCAGACCTTTTCTCAAGCCTGCACAAAGTCAATTAGTCATCCATTCTTCTCTTCTGGACATCTTGCCAGACCTTTTTCTCAAGCTCGTGCAACGTTAATTACTCATTCATTCTTTTCTTCTGGACATCTTGCCAGATTTTTTATCAAGCCTGCGCAAAGTCGATTACTCATTCATTCTTACGCTCATGGTACCCTTCTCTTTTGCACGCTTTTTCTTTGGTAGATGACACACCTTCCCCCCACTCAAAATGCGATGTCCCCATCGCACAACTAGTTCTCACTCGGAGGTACGCAACCTTTGGCCCACCAACGAGTAGGCGGATGCCGGCCCATCAACCCCAAAAAGGAAGGGTGATCAGTCCTCCCCCTGCTGATAACTCACCTCATCCCCTCACTCCGTCCGACCTTTTGCTGCTTACGAGACGGACGCCATTACTGAGGTACCTCCTCACATCTGGAAGGCAGGTCCAGTCCAAGCCTCCCAGGACCCCGTCTTGCCGTAAGGGCTTCCTCGCGAATTTTTCCTCCCGAGTGGTAATTTTTTGGATCCGACCTCTTCCTTTCAAAAGAGTTGGGACTCTCAATTAGTCCACGAGTGCAGTTACGAAGACCTCGCAATTAGTCCCGAAGTGGTTGTAATGCCCCGGCGGGGCGGTGTCACTCGCCCCGTGGTGGTTGTGGCTTCCACCCGGTACCACGCCCAACTCCTCCCTTCTGGACAATGCTGCTCAACTTAACGCGAGCCGCCGTGATCCATTCCAAGCGGCAATGCCACCCCTCAACGACATGGCATGTGGTTGGGGAGAACAAAAGAGACTAGAAAAAAAAGAATGGCTCTCTTGCCCATTTGGTTCCCTCACTCTTTGACGTTTAGGCGTTCAACCCGATGCGCAATTTGAACTTTCCGACTAGAGCTCGTTGTCGGGGTCAATTCCGGACGTCCCGCACCGATCCAAGTGGTAGGTGCCTTGGTCCTTTAACCCTCATCCCCTTACAAGAGGAACAGGTTGCGCTGAGACTTTTTCCCTTACAGGGATATATGGGGTCGCGGTGCGAGCACCGGTATCCCCCTCCTGATGAGGCCAAAGACTAGGAAAAGAGAAAATCCATTTCAATGCTATTTCCAAGTCCATTTCAAGTTGCCTAGGGTCCCCTGCCTATGCAATGCAATATTCAATCCTCAATCATTCAATCCAGTGCTACTTCCAAGGCTGATTCTCATGGCTGGTCTGACAGCCTCCTATCAACAAGGTCATCCCCATGGCCAGTCTGACGGTCATTCTCTCAATAGCCATTCTCAAGACTAACCCTTCTGCTTACTCAATCCTCAATTTTCTCATTCCTTAACACCCAATTTCTGTGACCGTCCCAACGGTCCCTGCCCTTCTCGGCTTTAAGGCTCTGCATTCTTTATCTTGTCCTTCTCTTTCGCATTTTCCTTCCGCCCCCTTTGCAATTTTAAGTGGCCGACCCACCGACCTTTTCCATTTCCTCCATTCAACTCATTGGCTATTTCAACGACCGACCCACCGACCTTTTCCATTTCTCTCATCCCATTGGCTATTTCAATGACCGTCCCACCGACCTTTCCATCTCTCTCATTCCAACACATTCTCAATCAGCCTTTCTCAATCAACCTTTCTCAATCAACCTTTCTTAATCCAATATGCAAGGGACCCCAGTGCCTATTTCAAAAGGAATGACCCTTGTTAGGTGCCATTCCCGAACAACTCGGTTAGGGTCGTTCTTATCTATTCTCAAGTCGAACAGCCTGGTTAGGGTCATTCTTTTTCATTCTCAAGTCGAACAGCCTGGTTAGGGTCATTCCTTTCCATTCTCAAGTCGAACAGCCTGGTTAGGGCCATTCTTTTTCATTCTCAATGTTAGTGCCCGAGGGGGTGGGCCTCGAGGTTACGGATCTCATTTCTGTCTTGGAGGTTAGAAGGTGGTCATCTCATCTTTTGCGTGTTGTTCTCTTCCTTCCATTTCTCACAGTAATGTACCATCCATTTCATTTCTCACAGTAATGTACCATCCATTTCATTTCTCACAGTAATGTACCATCCATTGTGTACACTCGACTTAGCGTCTAACACTCGAGTTGGGGCTCGCGACCCCAAGCAGCACTAACCCACCCGACCGTTCATCCATAACAAAAGACAAAAACGCCCCTTCCATTTTCACTCTTCCTGATCTCTCAGGTTTCGGCTATTCTCAGTCTTATTCATGACTCAGTTGGATTAGGCTCCTAGGGAAGGAGTGTTCTTCACGCCCCTTAACCCATAGGTTCCCTAACCTCTCTTGTACTCGACCAATCATTCAATGCCATGGTTTGCTCTTCAATCCGTACTCAAGGTTTTCCTCTCTCAAAAACATAATCCTTGTTCCATCCAAAATACACAATACGCCCTCTCCCAATTGGTCTCATCCCAATTCCCATGTCTTTGTTTTAGGTACCCAAGGTAGCTCATCCAAAAGTAGCCTCAACAACTATCTTCTACTTTAGCGTGACACAGCCTTAGCTGACTCTCTTTTCACTTCCTCAGCAAGTTTGCCCATATTATACACGTTCTCGTCATTCTCATATCTCTGCAGACAAAAAGCAGCGATCATTTTCAATGCTAAGCCAACACCTAGTTCCTATTACTGCCTTGCGCCTCGTCTCGCCTAGTTCCTTGTCCACTCCGTTCCTCGGCAGGCTTCCTAACCCCCAGGCCGTAGGTCTCGATCTCTCTTTTCATCCTTACAATTTTATGCAACCCAGCCTCGTTGAAAAAATCCAGTGGTGTGGCTTCCACCCCTGCCCTTGCGAGTGCCCGAGTCTTGATAATCCATTCGTGCCTGATTACATTGGTCCATTGCTGAAACCAATGACTGGGCGTTGGCCCGAACTCGTCCTCCCATCTGAAAGCCCCATCGCCTGGCTGGTGCATCGGAGGCCGCCCCTCTTCCCTAGGCCTTGAGATTTCATCCATCTCGTCCCCGCTGCTGATTTCTATAACTTCTCGCACATCCTCCTCCTCGTCCCCCTCGTCTTCAGTCTGTATGGGGCTATAACCACCAGCAAGGTTCTTTGGATCGTAGGTAAAAGGGATCTTTGTCCCCGTCCCATACCCCTCGCAACTGCCGTGACCGCTTTGTCCTTCAAGCGGGCTCTCCCTTTTCTCCTCGTCCTCCTCACGTTCGTCATGCATACCTTGTCCCCCCTCGCTTTCCCCATGCCAAGTCTCACGCCGTTCGCCCCTATTGGCCCCTTCCTCGTTAGAGACCCGAGCCTTATCTCCCATTTCTGTGTTGCCTCCTTCTTCCACATTTACCCTTCTCTTTTCGCCCTCATTGTCAGATGATATTTCTATACCTTCTCCCTTGCGGAGGGGTGAGGGTTTCCTACACAAACATTTTTTTCCACCCCTGCCTACCATTGGCCCGCCCATGAGCCCAATGTACAATTTTCTCTTCGCTGTCCTCCTCCCTCGGCTTGGTCCAACTTCTTCCCCTCCGGTAAGCCTGTTGATTACCCCGCTGCCGTTCTCGTTGCCGATTTCCATTTTTATCTTTTCTCGTTTTACTCCCAAGCCCTATATAACAAAACAACACCCGCAATGTCCCTCATACACTTACGCCTCCCCCCCCCTTAGGCCGGTAGACATTCCCAAAATGCACCCAGTATCCCTCGCATCACGCCCTCTTTATACATGCGAATGCGTTGTTTGTGATGGCCCCATATTTTTCCTGTCAAAAACTATGGTACAATGCCCCAAACATCCCTTCTCGTTCTCACACAAGCCAGATATTGCAACCCCCAAGTCATGCTACCTTTCAACCTCAGTCAGTCCAAGCCAAAGCACCAGTCCCAAAAAAAAATGACAGTCCCACGAACAAGGTCAGAGACAAACCATAGTGTGAGCAAGGCTGTGGTTAGTCTTTAGCTTGTGGCTCTTCTGTTTCCTTATCTTCGGCCTCCTGAAGCCATTGTTTCACTGGGTCCCGACTTAGAAACCTGACCAGTCATTGCCCCGGGAAGGGCCCTTTCAATACAGTCCCATCCAAATCTTCCAGTTCGAAGGTGTTCAGTCCCACCCGCTTGGCGACCCGGCAGGGGCCTTTGAATCTCTTTCCCAACTGTCCCGGCCAAGTACTTTCTAGTGCCGAGTTCCTTAGCAGTACCATCTCCCCCACCTGAAGTGGCTCCTTTCTGACATTCTTAACGTGGTCCCATCTTGCTTTGTCCCTCATTCTGCTGTCCAGCACCCGGCTGACGATGTCTTCCACGACCTCCTCATTCTTAAGGATTTGTTGACATGTTTCCTCGATTAACTCTTCAGTGGTAATTTGCGGATCATCATCTAACCTATTCCAGGTAGGTACCAAGGCTTCCACAGGAAAGTCGATCTCTCTTCCGTACCAAAGCTCTGCCGGGATACATCCTGTTGTCCTTTTAGGAGTCATATTCTCTGCGAAGACAGCGTGCTTAAGATACTTAGGCCAGTTCCCCAGATGGTCTGCTGCGAGCTTTGCAATCGTGTTCTTCAAGGTTCGGTGCCCCCTTTCCACTGGTGCATTGGCCTCAGGGTGATACGGCTCGATGAGTTTAATCGGTACGCAGAGTCTCTTAAGCATCCCCAATACTTCGTGGTTCACAAATTTCATCCCATTGTCTGCTATAAACCTCCTGACGAACGAGTGCCTTAAGTAGAAGTCTTCTATCCAGTCCGCCACACTTCTCCCTATCTTTTTCTTGAGGGCGACTGCCTCTACGAACCCACGCAAGTTGTCTCGCGCATCCAGGATATACTTGTACCCATCCGTTGATACAGGCATGACCGCAAGGTCGAGGTGGACCAGATGTCCCGGCCCTAGCACCCGCGTTGGTCTAAGCGGCTCGAAGACTCGTACCGAGCTTCGTTCTTGGCAAATGAGGCAAGTCTGGCAGTATATGGCGATCATGTCTGCCATGCCTGGCCAATAATAGAGCGGCGTTATCTTTGCAAGTGTTCTTTTGGAAGACCGATGACCTCCAGCTAACCCGTCGTGCATTGCCTGGATAACGTTTACTTGCCTAGACCTTCCGCACACAACCCTTCTGGGCATAACACCTTCCTCCCTCCGGAACAAATGCCCGCCCCTTATGACGTACCTTTCGGCTTCTTCTCTTGCCTTAATATTGACTTTCGTAGGTTGTTTGTTTCCTACCAACAACAACCCGATCTCCCGAAAGAGCCCTTCGTATGATTGGACATAGAAAAACTTATCTCCTTCCTTGCCCCCATCCTTTCCTTCCTGCATCTGATTTACTACTTGTTGCAACTCTTTCCTTTCCCTTGATTCCACTAAGCTCATCACTGCCTCCTGGCCCCCTTCGACCGCCATTGCTATCAGTTCCTCTTTCGGTCCTACTATCGCTCCCCATGAGTCATTTTCTTCTCTGCGTCCTCGAGTGGTAACTGGTCCTTCTCTAAGTTCTGCTACTACGGCAGGTGCCCCTTTATCCAAAGTCTGGATCAATAGTTCTCCCGATGTGCATTCTCCGCTCATCATCTCGTTGTCCACCGCAAGAGTTCCTCCTTCGTATTCGAGAAAGGTGTCTATGGGCTCTGCATCCTCCATCCCTTCGGGAGTGATGCAAACCCGACTCAGTCCATCTGCCTTGTTGCGGATTCCAGCAATCCGTTCGATCTTGTAATCGAACTGCCAGATGAATCCTACCCATCTCCCTACCGTCGGATCTATAGGCCTGTAATTCTTTAGGGCCCCTGCGACATTCGTCGGGTCGATCCTTAAGATGAACCGCCTCCCAAATGTGTAGGCCTGAAAGGTCTTAAGGCAATGCAGAACTTCCTTCTTGAATTGCGAGTACCGCCGTTCTGCGGAGTTCAGGGTTCTACTTTCGAACCTAATCGACCTCTCTTTTCCTCCCCCATCCCCTTGGATCAATACACCTCCTACAGCCAAAGGTCCTCCATCTGTCTCTAGGATGAAGGGTCGTCCCACTTCGTCATTAAAACAAGGCGCGGACAGAGCGACTGTCTCAGATGTCAATATGTCCTTGAGTCTTTGGACAGCTCCTTCCCGCTCCTCCGTCAAATCCATGGTTCCTTCTTCCCTGATCATAGCCCGGATAGGCTCAACGATCTTGGCAAAGTTCTTAATAAAGATCCTCCAAAAGTCGACCACGCCTAGGAATGCCCTTACCTCCGTCGTCGTGCGCAGTGGCGTCGGCCACTGTGATATCTTGTCGGTCTTTGCCGGATCCGGCTTCCTGTTGTAAGCACCGCAACGAAATCCTAGTATAGTCACCTCCGGTACTGCTAGGATACTCTTTGGTCCACTAGCCATAATGTTGTATACTAGGAACCAGCGGAGTAAGTCCTTGATGTCTTGCAGGTGGTCCCACACAAAACGTCGGATCCCTGACCGGACTTCCGTCTCGTCCTTTTCCTGCGCGCATTTGATCGGATTGTCATCGATGTAAGGTTCACATTTTTCAGGGAACATGTCCCCGGCCACGGCGAGCATCCTGCGTTGCGCTTCGGCCACCGCGTTTGTGAATCCCATAGGTGTCACCTGCATCTGTAGCTGGCCTACGGGGGTGTGCATAGCGGTGTATGGCCTGTCCCGAACATCCAATGGAAGCTGGTCGTACCCTGAATACAGATCTATCAGGGAGTAAATGCTCCGACCGGCGTGTGATTCTGCTAATAAGTCAGCCTGAGGTAGCGAGTCAGCATCTCGGATGGTTACCGCATTCAACTTCTGCAGGTCCTGAATCCACCTTAGTGTCCTGTTAGGCTTCCGAAAGACGAACCACCGATTTCCATATGGCGATGTTGTAGGCTCCGCAACGAAGGAGTCCATCTTCGCTCGGAGGAGGTCTGTTACCTCTCCCGCTATCCCAAATTCATAGGATGGCCCCTTGTCATTCCAGCACTCATGTTCTACCGTGTGGATTCTGACCGGAGGGATCAACTTCGCATTCAGTCGTCCCTTCTGGTGATCACTAAAGGCAAACGCCAGATGAAATTCCTGGCAGGTCCTTTTGATCAGGCGGTTTTCTTCTTCCGTTAAGAACCCGTCTATCCCTATCTTCATTGTGCCCGCTACCTCATCTGGTATCCGATGTCCCTCCGTCGCCCTTCTTTCTCCGATCACTCGAAGGACCTCTTCCTCCTTCTCCATAGCCTCTTCCTTTGATGTCTCTAGCAGGATCGAGACCGGTTTTGCTTTCTTCCCTACCGGCTTGTACTTTCGAACACTTCCTTCCGAGATCTTTATCCTAAAAAATGAACATCCGGAATTGGCCCCGTCGCCTCTATGACTCGTGGTTGAATACTAACTAATTTCTCATTCAGGCAATATCCCTTTTGCACCCCTCTTTCGAACTTGGCCAAGGCTGCCGAATCCACCCCTACCTTGTGGTATCTGAGGGCCTTGATGAGTTGCAATAGATCGGGGATCTCGAGTGCGATTTCCGACATGTCTAGGCGCACTTCTTTCCGTTTGGGCAGGCTAGCACCAAGTTCGACCTCTGACTCCTTTTCTACTACCATAACACCAAGGACTTCGTCCTCCTGCCTCCTCTTCTTTTGGGGCAGGCCCATCTTGATCCACTCCTTCTTGTTGAACGCTTCCTCAATCATGATTTCTACCCTTTCTCTCATACCCTCCATCCGTGCGAAAGCCTCTTTTCACGTGCTATCCTCGAATGACGGCGACCATGTTGCCAATTTCCCCCTTGGGGGGTCTCCTCCCGTTCCAAGGAGTCGGAGGAGCTCTCCCCCGCCGGTCACAGGGTCCTCTATGTCTACCATGTACGAGCCATCGTGCAAGTGCATGCCTATCATCTCTACGTTCGTGCACCATGGTCTCCCGAGGATTATGTCGTGGTCCATTTCCTCCATTACGGCCATCCGCTGAAACGACCAGATCGATTCCCTGACCCATGCCTTCACAGCACACTTCGTGACGTACCCAGCGAACGGGATTTTCCCGCCAGCTCCCCGGATGCTCCCTGTTACTTCCTTGTTTACCGTACATCCCGTGCTCGTTGCGAAATCTCTCCTTATGAGAGTGATTTCTGGTCCCCCGTCTACTAATGCGTCGGTGTGATGACTCCCGATCTGGATTTTCAGCTTTCCTACGGGCAGTGCATGAAAGCTAAGCTTTGTCCCGGGAGGTGACCTCATGACCTCGCTGCCCTCTCGGTCGGGCAAACTCAAACGAATGTCCACAAAAGTTTTTTCGAGATCCTCCAAGTCTCCGCGACTCCTCTAAAGGTTAGCTACTTCTTGCGGAGCTTCCTCCTCCCTCTCCCCGTCAGGTAGTTCGGTGTTGTCGCCTATTTCTACTCGCTGCCGAGTCAACAGTTGTCTAAGCCCTTTGAGCAACCTAGGGCTAGCCTGCAGCATAGTCTGAAAAGACACCGACATCATGGTCCCTAGTAACTTGCTAATGGTGTCGTCGATCTCAGGTAAGCATAAGATCGGGATTTGGTACCTAAATTTCTTCTTGGCAGCGGAAACTTTGTCTGTAGGCTCCTCTTCCCTAGGTTTCCTATAGACCTTTTCCGGTTCCTCGGCCTCAGGCTGTGCCTGGGGTTCCGAACTTCCAGCAACCTTTTCCATCACGGTGTCACGGTTAATCCTTCTCCCAACCGTCCCTAGCCGAGTAGTCGCGTTCACCCTATCATGTCCATCGTTTTTCAAAATGAAATTGACCCGCGGCCCGCCCCCTGGCGTTGATCCCAGATGATCTCGCCCACCGGTTCGACTTCTACGACTGTTATTTCTAGCCCGTTGAGCATGATAATGGCTCACCGCATCCCTCTTGGTGAGTTTCAGTTCACCCGTTCCCTTTGTGGTCCAAATATCTCCCCCTTTAATGACCTGGTACACCTTCTTTTTAGAATATCATGGTTGAGCTTTGGGCACTCGCACACATAATGTCCTATAGCGGTACAATACTTGCATTGCTCGTTAGCGGGATCTCTCCGTCCGAATCCACGATTGGCCACCCCTAGCGCAACTACTGCTTCCTGGGGCGAGAGGGGGGAACGGGATACTTGCGCCTGCATAACTAGTAGCGCGCTCTCCATCCTTTCAATCTTGTTGTCGACTCCATGCACCCGTTCGTGTAGGCTTTCAATCCCCTTTTTCACCTTGTCGCCCGTCCTACTGGTCAAATCTATAATCTCCCCTTCCTTAAGCAAGACCAATGTCTCGGTCACTACCGTCATTTCGGCCAGATCCGTTACCGTACTGAAATCAACGTCCCTGGTGTTTACAAATTTGCTCGTCTGTTGGTAAGCCGACAGGATCTTCTCCTTGTTGAACTCGGAGAACTGTCTGAGGAAATACTTACTCATTATTCGATTCGTAACTGTGGGGATTCTTAGTGCTACCAAGGTAAACTCCCGTAGGAAGTCATTGTACGTTGCGAAGTTTTTTCTCTGGACTGCCGCTAAATCGGTCTCCGTTGCCATCTTTTCTGCTGCCAGATACTTTCTCATCATCACATCCCGGGTTTCTTTCCAAGATCGGCTTGCGGTTACGATGGCCATTATGTCCCGTCCTAGGCTCAAAGACACATGTTGTCACAGGTGGTCCATCTTCTCCTCTTCGGTCCATTTCAACAGCGCAGTCAGGTTCTCGTAATCTATCAGGAATTGCGTGATGTTTGCCCCATCAAACGTCAACTTTTTCTTAGCATCCTCTAGGTAGCCTTGATTTTTGTTTAGTGCTCGCGCGAGGGACGACACTATCTTCTTAAGGCCGCCCTCGGAGCTGCTGGCCTCGCTTGTCACACTGTTATCCGGACCTTCCTTGTCGGCCTTCTGTCCCTCCCTGGTTTTCGTAGTTCCTTCTGGGTCAAACCATCCCAACACTCTTTCCCTAAGGCTCCAGAGTCCTTCGCACCCTCGCGTTACTGCTGGCGTGGTCGGCAGGCGGCTAGCCCTACTATCTATGACTAGCGAGGTCGTAGCCTTTTCCACGTCCATCCCCGGAGAGTTCTCCCCTTCTTTTCTTCTTTTGCTCGGTGTTCCCCCACGGTCACTACCTTTATCGCCTTGTCCGGTCCCACCTCGGCCGGTTCTCCGTTCGTCCCGGGGTTCCTCCTGCAGAGAGCCTTCTTCGTTCCCAGTCATCATTTCCTCAATCAATCTCACCTTGTATTCCGCGACCCTTTTGTCTATCTCGGCTAGTCTGCGCCTCGTATTCGTGACTCTTACTTTCTTAGACACGGCTCCTTCCGAGTTCCCGGGGCTTGTCCTATCCTTATTCCTGCCTTCCTTGGTCCCCTAAGTCCCCTGCCTGCTTCCCCCAGCTTTCCCCGAGCTTTCCCCTGTGGAGATCTCCTTCCGGTTCCCTTTGGTACCATCCGGATTTATCGATTCTCTGTCCTTCTGCCCCCCTTCGCTTTGTGCGGCACTGCCTCCTAAGCCCGGTTCTCCTTCAGTCTTATGATTATCTGTTTCCTCCTCCATTGCCATTTTGCCTAGTTCTGCATAAGCCAAAGAATTCCCAGGACACACGCAATGCGAGGTATTTTAGGTTTCCTAGGCTCCCAGCCCTGTTGGCTTATTTGTATAGCCTCCTTTCCCATCCTCGTTTCTTGATTGCCCTTCCTTAAGGAGGAGCCACGACTGGCCCTGCCACTCAGCCAAGCTATGAGCGTGACTTGGCTTCCTTTATCACAAGCCTGTTTGTAGTGCCCTTGTCCTGTCGGGCCGATGCGAGGGAGTCAGGGTTAGGCATTCTGCTAGGGAAAGACTTTCCAAGCAGTGTTTCCTATTTTTGACCTTCAGGGTTGTGGTCAATCATTAGGAGTCTACCCCCTTCTTTGTTTCCCTAATGGGTTTTAGCCATCCGGGTCCGAGGCCCCCTTTCTTATTCTCATCGGTGAATTTCCGTACGCAGCGAACTATACTCGATCTGCCCTATTGGCCTGCCTGCGGATCCTAATCCCGCTCGCGCCCTCGTGGTTCTTCCGGTTCGGTCGGCTCCTCGAATAGCTCAACCACCCCTGCCAAATAGCTCTCTCCTATCTCGATTTCCCTTTGGATTATGCGTTCGTGCCCTGTCTGGTCTAGCCAGGGCGCACAAAATATTAGGATATGGATGACCTCCAGTAACTCGTGGGCCCTGTTTCCCCATAACAGCCCATGTTCCACAGCGATATCATAGAACATCCCGATGGTCAGAGAGGGAAAGTGGTCTGCCCACATTATTGCCGAGTCTTCCAGCTCCCGCGCCTTTGCGAGGCTCCTGAAGACAAGGTCTATCATAAAACGGGGAACCCGGCACCTCAGCGGTGTGGTTGGTGCCCTGAACTCCCTCCAACCTCCCATCTCCACCCGGGTTAACAAGCACACGCTCCTTCTACCCCTGACTGACTGTCCTATCCGGGTCAACGTCCGGGCGGCCCTTTGAAAAACCGGCGCCAGCTTGTGACCTTGTGCTATCTCTACCCCCAACGAGTGTCAACCGATCTCAGGTAGATACGTGGTCACGGTAACTTCCAGATTGGAAAACAGATCGTCCCCGGGTCCTCGGTCGAGTCTCATCCCTGTCCACCGACATTCTACCAACATGAAGGCGGCGTCCCTCCCCAAAGTCACAACCCGCCATTTTATATCGAACCCTCAATAAGTTGAACTCGATGGGAGGGATACTTCCCAGCGCCTACCGTTATTCCACGGCGGTCCGGGGTACCGGGGTTGGCGCGCCATTCGCACACGGGCCTGAAATTCCATATGATCACGTCTTGCTGCCATGGTTACCTTGGTGATTTCCTGCATGATCCACATAGAAGGTGTTACAACCAATCCTTAGAAACCGTCCACCTACTGCCCCCTTGCCCTTCGTGTTTTCATTCCTCTTTTCTAGTTCCAACTATCCCTCCATACCCCCGGGAGCAGTAGTCTCCTCTGGGTGTTCGTACACCCGGTAGAGATCATCTATGCAGGTCGCGCCCCGACCTACCTCTCGCCGGATGACCCCCCACTGGTCTCATCACTTATTTGGGGGATTCCCGGCCTAGTATTTACCACTGTTTGTAGAATGCAAAGCACCTCGCGCCCCTGTTCGTCCCCGAAAGGCCCCATCTCTAGAAAGACCCGGTAGTATTCTCGATACATTAATGCTTCGCCGAAATTTAGCCTCGTTACGGCAGTCACTGCCTGCTCCACTCGTTCTATGCCCCCCATTTGTCTTAGCCGGAAGGGCGGTAGACTCATCCGTACGACCTCACTTGGTAGCTCAAAGACCCCTGCCGTGGTGACTTTTACCTCCGCCGTTACGTCGTCTCGTCCCGGGTCTGCAAACTCAAACCCCTCCGGCCAGGTTATTTGCCATGCCCCTTCGAACATTCGCACGGGGTCATCCCCGGAAGCCAAAGCAATCCCAAAGGTCCGCCATCCCTCTTCCGATAGGTGTAAGGATCCCGTCGCATGTACACGCCCCGAGCGATTCAAGTCTACGCCCCCGAACTCCCCTCTCTCACGCCATTCCAGTTCCACTACTAGGTACACCATATCTTCCACCAACTCTACCCCCACCCAGTCCATCACCGGATTGTCTACCGTACTTCTTGCCGGCAGGCTTATTTCGACCCTGCCTTCTGATATTCTTGGTGGCAGGATCCCATGAGGTCTATCCTCCCAGAATGTCATTCGCCGGGCCATCTCGCAATGTCTCCTTTCCCGCTTTCTTAGTCTGCTTGCTGCACCCACCAAGATTCCACGCCTTTCGTGTTTTAGTCCTTCAACCCCCCCCCTCTACTTATCGTACACTGGTTCTTGCCGCTATCTCGTTTCCATGTCTGCCTTTATTTTGGCCTCCTCGCGTCCCTTGCTGACTAATGTACATGCCTCTTTCTTATGTTACATCCTAAATCACATGCATCCTCCATACTCCGTCCTTCCCATGACGCTCGAACTTTGAACCCTTCTAATCAAGCCACCGCACCTCAAACAGCAAAAAGATATCGTCCACATAGGATGGCGCGGCCGCCGCCTCCTGACTAAATACGGCGTCCCAAGCTTTCACGCTTACTTCTAGGTGGTCGTACTTGCCTATTCTTAGGACGATGATGACTTCCTCGGGTTTATCTCCGTAGAAGGGTCCATATTTCAATGAGAGCCTATAGAACTCCTCATTCAACCAGGCACACTCTATATGCACCCTTCTCATGGAGTCAGCTACTTCTAAAATGTGCTAAAACCCCCCAAACCACTCGGCTATGAATTCCGGTACCCAAGCCGTTATCCGTAGACTTGGAGGTTTGAGTTCCTTCCATCCTCCCATCACAACTTTGTTACTAACTTCGTCCCATCCCTCGTTGGCGAATATCTTACCTTCCTTTCGGGTTCATGCCTCTACATCCCCTAGAAGCCACATCGGGTCCTGTCCCATTGCTAACATGGTGCAAAACAGGTGTCATCCATCCTCAGAAAGGACAATCGTTCCAACTGACTCTACCTTACCTTCTGCTATATCATCCCATCCTTCCTCTTCCCTTATCGGGTTCCAAATCCGCTCTATCCATACATATGACAAGTCCCGGGCAACCTCAAACCCAATCCAATCGTACGTGGTCTCTCTCCATCCGTTCCCTGTTGGTATCGACATTTCTATTCCTCCTCTGAGTCGCCGTGGTTCCCAGCCTTTGAAGGGGTATTCCATCATCATTTCTTCTCTAGTCATCTTCCCCTTTCCTGCACAATACCAGGCCACCCGTCCTCCCTAAGTTAAGTTTCCCCACTCCTCTCAGAAGTCTCAATCCTCTATCTCATCATCCTCGTCCTCATCACCGAAATCGTCCTCTCCGTCGTAGAACAACTCTTTCACCCCCTCTAGAAATGTCTTTCCTATTGCCACATTTCTATACACTATCCCCCAATGTACAGGGCTAGAGACATAGATATTGTCTAAGCTAAGACAGCTTAGTATCTCGGCCAGTTCGTCCACCCAGTTCCCCTCAAACGACCTCATTTCTACTGACAACCGAAAGAAATTCTGCCTAGCGCATTGGTATAGCCCGAGGTTCGTCATGGACTGACATATCCGTACTAGCCTGCTCCGAGTTTTGAAAACCGCATCCACTAGGAAGGGAGGCAGGACACATCGCATGGTTCTTACTGGTCGCCTCATGCTTCCTCTATCCCCAAGTTCCACCCGCACATCTATCTTCTCCATTTCCATCTCCCTTCGCTGACACGCAGCCCACACGACCTCTGCTTCTGCCTTCTTAAACAGTTCGTCCGGCGTATTCCCGAGTGCCAATTCTATGACCATAGCATTTTCCCCATTTTTTGACAAGTAGACCCACCCCCGAGCTTCCACTGTTCCCCGGAACTCCAAATCCATTAAACTTGGTGACAACCTTGTCAAGCTAACATTAGCCCATACCGTCTCTATCCATAGGAACGTGTTTTTCTCATCCAGCATCACGGTTTGATATGCTGGTTCAAGGTCCGTCCACGCCCCATCTTCCGGGAGGACGACCAACACCCCATCCTTTACGTCTACTGGCATCTCTGGACCGCTGGTATAAGTCGGGGGAGACAACCATCGCGCCATCTTGTTTCCATCACCCGACCCCTGTTTTTCATGAAAGAGTACCAACCGGTTCTTTTGGTCATGGCAACCCCTTTTCTTAAATGAGGATTATTTCAGACCCCCCATTAAGGTCTCCCTAATTTACCTTCTCATTCCTAAATACCTCTTTTCCCATAATTCCCTCGGTCGGCCACCTATTTGTCCACATTCTTTCTCTTGGTTCCATTCCAATTGACCTCTATCTTTCTTCCTTCCGATCACCTCTCACTCGTGTGGACTTAGAAGGGAGGGGGAATAGACTTAGAAGAATACCCGTCAAACAATCCAAGCTCAATCAATCTTTACGGGGGAGGGTACATAAAAAATCAGGCAATCTCACATACGGGCCGGTCATCTCCTCACCGGCCATCCCAATATGGTCTCTCCGCTGGTACTATCGGTAGGGTTTTATCCCATACCTCAAGCACAGCTCAACCGTCGCGAGCGCGGTACCCAGGTCTCAGCAAGGCTTTCGCCCTTTCCTCCTTACCCAGAATACCCCATCCCTTCTTGTCGCTTTGCGCATCCATACCGACACCGAGGGTTACCTCGAGTGCCTAAATACAGGGACAAAGTCAGCCGTCCGGGCATTCACTTTCATCGGTCCGACAAGAATCAGCCTTTCCCAAAACCATGCTACGAGAAGCTACTGATCGCCTTCCACGCTCCCTCTTTGCCCCCATGCAGCGGTGCTCCCTCCCCCAGTCCACAGGCTAGGCCCCGCCTGAGGAACGTTTCACACCCCGCCCGACAGATCAATCGAGCCGAAGCCCGTCACCGCGCGGACGAGGATGTTAATAAGCACTCAACGTGACAAACTCCCGTTAGACAGCTCGGTGGCCTGACCCCCGCATACGAACAAACGACAGCCTGCAAAGAGAACGATATTTGGCAACCCGCACTGGCCGGTGCAGACCAATCCTTTCCTTCCGAAAGGCAGGACGCTCGAATCCCATCATGCAAACACAAGTCCCAAGCGGGACACATATAGTACAAGTGTCATCCCCTTGGTGCACCCAGCGCTTCCTACCCATAACTCACAAATTTTCTCTCAGGACAATCAGTGTCACTCCCCCTACTTTCATACAAAGTGGTTGGTTCCTTCTCGTAAGAATCTTCAAGGGTGAGCTAGTTTTCCTTGGAGTCTAGCAACTCCCTTCATTTCCCTTCTCTTCACTTGTCTGTCCTTTCACAGTGTAGGATTGTTCCTTCTTGATAACCCGTTGTGTTCATATTGGTACCTTCAAGTATTTCAAAAAAAAGGTGCAAAGTGCATGAGCCCACTGGGCTCAAAGAAGGAGATAGAAGGACACCCGTCCGGTCGGATCACTCCGCCGCGGGATTTTCATTGGAGCCTGGCCTAGGCCAAGCACCAACCGCCTGCCAGGTAACCGGAGCCCTTCTTTCATACGAAGAGGAAGGGTCAACCTGCGACTTGCCCAAGGCTTCCCCGGACTGGCGACCACCAGCACCGGACGAAGGAGGGCTAGAACCATTCCACAAGGAAATGGATGATCAAGTGCATATCATGTGCGCTTAGCATCTCCAGGCCTGGCGATGCCAAGCGCCCAGCCACCCTCAAATCTGATTTCTCACAAGGGAAAGAGCAAACACAAGTCCATTTTCCTTATCTTGGGTTGCGTACACTTCAGTGCATCGGGTACCCCCATCGAAATCTCAAGGGTCAATTTAACCCCCTGCCCGTCACCTTCACCATTTTTGTAGCGCCAAACCTCGGTAGACTTTCGAGCCTCAGCCGACCCCACTGCGGGTCCCAGTTGGCTTGACCCGCCCACACTCATGCTCAGGGCGCGGGCCATTCGTCCCAAGGTCGCCCCCACCTAGTGCTTTGAGATGGATGGGGGTGGGCTATCGCGCGAGAGAGCATTAACATTGGGGATGTAGCTCAGCCCTCACGCCGACTGGTAGTCTCGCTGGTCATCCCGCAACGCTGATTTTTTTTTCTTTTTCTTGAATCTTTATTGTGTTCTCAAGCAACTGCTCCTTCCAATACGCAGGCAGTCCAGGGGTTCTTTGAGCCTTTCTCTTCTCTTGTGCGTAGGCTAAGCGTCATCCTTAGGCCACGCACCATTTCCCTAAGCATTTTGGCTATATGGCATCATCGGGGTGCGGTGGGCCGTCCTTCCCCTCGCCTCTACGCATCCATCGGATCTCACAATTTGCTTTCCACCTTATTGAAGCAGGCCCCTTAGTCTTTTCGGGGTCCTCATATGCATGCACAGACAACATCACACTTTTCTTGATACGATTGCACTCTCAATAACACTTCCAAGTCTTTAAGTGCAAACATCATTTTCATGAATTGGCTCTATGTCAAGGGTCCCATAGCCCCTTTGTCCCTTTTTCCTTTCCCTCTTGGTGCCCAGTGCCTCTCGCCCTTATCCTGCTCTAGGCATTTCTAGCCATTACTTACCTGCACAATCCCACACAAGCAAGAAAATCCATACAATGTCCCCCATTGAGGGTTAACACATAGCCCCTCCCACATGCCTATTCTTTCTATGCTCTTTGGCTGTGCTTTGTTCCCTTCTTGTTGCTCAATCAGACCATCCTCTTCTCATAGTCATGCAGTCGGGGAAATGGTTGAGTCAAACTGACCTCACTTTCAACTTATGCTTTCTTCCGGATTTCGCCTCTGCCACTTCCTTTTTTTAAGACGTCCTCTCTCTTGCCTTCTTGGTGGCACAAGGGACCGGGTACCCCCCCCTTGTCCTCTTTCTCCACTAAGTGAGGTCTGATTTCGTTTTTTGCTCGTGCCCTGACAATGTTTTCCAAGTGAGGGGGGAGAAGGGTTAGTCATATGCTAAGTGAGGGGAAGGGAGAGAGAGGGTCAGATGATGATGCGAGGGAGAGAGAGGGGAAGAGAGAGGGAGAGAGAAAAGGCAAGGGGGAAGAGGAGAGAGGGAGAAAGAGGGGGGGGGGGGAGAGAG
>BFEA01000160.1:2321754-2351631 GCA_003427395.1 Chara braunii | reverse complement strand
TTTTTTTTTTTTTTTTTTTTTTTTTTTTTTTTTTTTTTCTTCTTCTTCTTCTTCTTCTTCTTCTTCTTCTTATTCTTCTTCTTCTTCTTCTTCTTCTTCTTCTTCTTCCTCGTCGTCGTCGTCGTCGTCCTCTCCTCCCCCCGTTGCACTATGCTGTTTCTTTTCTTCTTCGCCGCCCTCATTATTTTTTGCGTAGACATTCAATTTGTTTTCATCGAATTCCATATAGTTTCGAACTTTATCAGCAGTTCATGGGTGTGTTAGCCAGCCATATGTGCTTTGGTTGGGTGCTACGCTTATTTTACAGGTCTGGAATATATATGACGGCAGTGGTTGGTGCCCACCTCAGGCTATCAGTTGTCGGACAGTCGTTGATGCTTAACCACAACCGGTGTTAAGGTGGAACATCACTTACAGTGTAATCAGTCAAGGAATTTTGCAGACTGTTGAGGGTTCAGCCTCCTGATGAGTCAGTGAAATTCCCACGAAATAGTTTGTCACAGCCCCTCGTTTGTCATCCTCTTCTCCCTCTCTGCCTATGGTTTACAGGGCAGCTTTGTTTGACGATATATATTGTCACAAGATATATATAAAAACAAGGTTTCCCGATAAACCATAGGTACAGGTCTGTGATGGATTTACGTTGGGCAATGCATTAGTTTTGTAAATCTTTGTCAGTCTCGATTTGTCCAGCAAAACCTACTCTTCTCATCTATCTTTTTTTTTTTTTTTTTTCCTTTTCGGATCATCTACGTTCACAACCCTCGCGGTGCCATATCAGCAGTCGCCCATGTCGATCCATCTCCTCCGCTCCTCCCACCAACGTCCTCCTCGACGGGTTGGCCACATGGCCAACGCCCACCCTGCGCAGCCAATCCTCCTCAACCCATGTCAACTCTACAGGACCTCAATGCCGACCCTATAGGTCTCCAACCGATCTCCCTTTTCTTCTTCTTCTTCTTCTTCTTCTTCTTCTTCTTCTTCTTCTTCGTCGTCGTCGTCGTCGTCGTCTTTTTCTTCTTCTTCTTCTTCTCTTTCGTGCAGTTGCCATGTGGCAAACCGTCGGGGGGGTTAATTTTCTATTTTTATCTTTCTTCTTTTGCAGTGTGGTGCGGGCGTCCAGGGTACTTCCTCCTTCTCCTCAAACTTTTGTGCTTGTCGATGGGGTTAACACGTGGCAACAACCGCGTGGCAATTGTTGAGCGAGAGAGAGCCGGTGAGAGAGAGAGAGAGAGAGAGAGAGAGAGAGAGAGAGAGAGAGAGAGAGAGTTATTTACTGACTCTCCCATGCCCTTCGATCCTCCCTGACCCTCCCCGATGTTGCGGGAAGCTCCCCGATCAATCAATCCATCACTCCAACTGCTTGCTTGTTTGATTGATTGATCGGGGAGAGTCCGGAGGATCGGGGGGGAGCATCTTTTTTTTTTTTTTTCTCATTTGCGTCATTGCCATGTGGCAAACCGCCGTGCCTTTTTGTTGCAGGACTTTTTTTTTTTTTTTAGGACATGAGAGAGAGAGGGGGGAGGGGGTGAGAGAGAGACTCGGACCATGCCCGTCGACGCTCCTTGATCCTCCCCGATCCTCCCGAACCCTCCCTGGTCCTTCCCGACCCTCCCAAACCCTTCCCGGTCCTTCCCGACCCTCCCTGATCCTCCCAGATCCCGATCCTCCCCTGCTCGCCGACCCTCCCCGACCTTCCCCGACCCTCGCCCTCCAATCCGGACGCCGACCCTGGCGAGTCCCCGTACCCCTCTCCAACCATGATGGATTCAATCAATCAATCAATCAACTAGTTAATCACTCACCCAATCGATATCGGTCAGATCTTGATTGGTTGATTAATTGATCAATTCAATCAATTTATCAATCAATCAATCAAGATCATATCGATCTTGATTGGGTGATTGATTGATCAATTGAATCAATCAATCAATCAACCAATCAAGATCTGATCGATATTGATTGGGTGATTGCTTTATATTGATTAATTGATTGAATACTTAAAAAGAAAATAAAAGGAGGGAGAATAGAAGGAGAAATTCTATTTTTTTTCAATTCTTCTTCTTCTCCTTCGCGTGGTGACCACGTGGCACAACGTCGCGCAGGCGCCACATGGCAAACTACGGCGCGGTCATTTCCTGTCCGTCATCCTGATCCCCATCCCGATCTTCTTCTTCTTCTTCTTCTTCTTCTTCTTCTTCTTCTTCTTCTTCTTCTTCTTCTTCTTCTTTTTAATCCATCTTTAACAACCGACATTCCTTACACTTTCCTCCCAAGCCGTTGAGGGCGTGGTATAGTTGGCACTGCGTTGGGACTACGTGAGACTTATTGGTGAGATAAGAAGGGGAATCAGATAATTCGAATTTTTGGAAAAGAAGCTGGGGAATAAGATAGTTTGAATTTTTAGAAAAAATGAGGAAATATAAATCAAAAGAAAGATAAAAAGAAGAGAAAACAGAAAATTTCGAAGTTGGGGGGAAGGGGAAGGAAAAAGTGAAGGAGAAAGGGGAGAAATAGGTGAGAGAAAAAAAAAGAGTGAAGGGGGAGATTGGGGAAGCGATGGGGTTGTAGTTGGGAAGAGAGGAGAGTGAGAGAATGGGAGAGAAAGGGATGGGAAAGGTGGAGAGGGATCAAGAAGCAAAGAGAAAAGAGAAGAAAGAAAATAAAATAAATGAATAAAGTAGAGTAAAATAGTGGGAGGTGGGAGAAAAGGTGGGGTGGAAAGAGGGGTATGAGTGGTGAGAGTGATTAGAAGAAAATGAGTGAGGCAGAAGAGGAAGAAGTAGAGAGGGTGAGTAAGAATAGAGAGAAAAGGTAGAGAAAGTGAGTTAGTAGGGAGAGGGAAGAGAGAGGGATGATACCTGGCCCTTAATGTTTACAAGGGCACAAGGTATACCAAGATCATGAGGGTATTGACCTTCACTGCAGCAAGCCAACTGGAGGAGGGAGGGGGTTGAGATCTTGATCAGCCCCCAGCAGTAGCACTGCAGATCCAGGGTGTGTTGTGTGAGCAGACCCTCACCATTGTAGAGCAACCCTTGATCAGGGGGTCTTCACGGTCCACAGCAGTCTGCCACATGGCACTGCAGATGCCCACGGGCACAGGCAACAACAGCCACAGTGTCTCCCCACTGCGGTGGGGGCAGGGGGGCGGGGGGGGGGGGGGGGGAGGAATAGCCATCGTGCCACTTCTTGAACACCAGCGAGCCACAGTATTGAGAGACAGACAGACAGACAGACAGGGCGATAGAGAGAATGACAGAGAGAGAGAGAGACGCGGACAGAGAGGACGACAAAGAGAGAGAGAAAAAGAGAGAGAGAGAGAGAGAGAGAGAGAGAGAGAGAGAGAGAGATTGGAAAAGTGGTTATGCTTTATGTTCCAATATAGTGCTCTTGGACCGACGTGCCCGCTATAGGCGGCACCGTATGGGCCAAAGGATCAGGCATAGGCTATTTATGCGATCTGTTGGAACGCGGACCAACTTTTTGGATTCATATATTGAGCTTACTCCCGAGGTCGGATGTAGCTTCGCCTCTCCCATCCTTTTGAAAAGTTAAATGCTTATTTTATTTCGTCCTAAATTTGAGTGTGTTTTCTGCATGTGGTCAATTTTGTGAAACTAATCTTGTGTTCTCCTACAGGTTACAGGAGTTGCGAAACAGTTCTCCCGTGGGTGACAGACACGGGGCAGATCACAAGGTTGCTTCAGTGTTTTAACATGTTTTTAGTTGTAATCAATCAATTAATCAATTAGCTTTGATTTATTTATTTATTTTTTGTATTAAAAAAAACGCGAGGGGGACGGGTGGGGACCAGGAAAACGCAAGCTTGAATATGGTGGGAGAGAGAGAGAGAGAGAGAGAGAGAGAGAGAGAGAGATCCTCCCTGATCGGCATATGCTCGTTAATCCGGAACCTGCCCCCCCCCGTCGACGTGTGGCCAACTGCCGCGTCTTTTTTTTTTAACAATTTTTTTTTTTTAAAGATGAGAAAGAGAGAGAGGGGGGGGAGACATATATAATCTACCCATCGACCCTCCTTGATCCTCCCCGACCCTCCCCGATCCTCACTGGTCCTTCCCAACCTTCCCTTATCCCCTTAGATCTCGACCCTCCCTGACCCTTCCCGAAACTCCCAGATCCTGCCTGGACCTACCCTATCCTACCTCCCACACATCCTACCCGAACCTACCCAAACCTGCCATATCCCTGCTCCCAGATCCTGCTTACCAATAAATCAATCAATCAATACACGCATATATAAAAATGCAAACATTGCAAAAAAAAAAAAAAAAAAAAAACAAGTGGCCAACGCGTAGATGTGCCACTTATTTTTTAACATATTTATTGTTGTTATTTTTTATGTATTTATTGATTGATTGATCAATTAATCAATCAATCAACCATTGATTGATTGATTGATTGATTGATTGATTCATAGAGGGAAAGAAAAAAACATTCGCGAAACCGCAAGACCTTTTTTTTTTTGCGCGCGCGCATATTCCGTTCTGGCTTAGGAGTCAAGGATACGAGCGAGAGGGTAGGGAATCGTTCAATCAATCGCTCGATCGGTCAATTAATCAATCAATGAATTAATTCATTTCATTGATTGTTGGGTTGCACAGCGTACGTGTACGCGGGTTGCGTGTACAGGCGTACACGTATTCCTGTACGCGACATGTACGTGCATACACGTACTCCCGTACGTGGGAATGCGTAAAAAAAAAAAAAAAAAACATCATCGGAAAAATCTGAAAACAAAGTGTGTTGTACGCAAAATGATATCTCAAACAACTTTTGCCTGAGACAAATTGCAAAATTTTGTACCAAACTCGAGGGAAAAATCAAAGACACAAAAACCAAATAAATTCAAATAAAAAGTAAAAAAAAACTAGGAAAAAAACAAAAAAAATAAGAACATAACTTCTGTAACAAATATATGTTATGCAGAAACATGATATAAATAACTTTTGTCCGGGAGTCATCCCTGAATTCCCAATCAAACTCAAGTAAGAAATTAAAAACTAAAAAAATGGTAATATTATCAAAATAATTTAAAAACTATTTTAAAATAGTTTTTTTTTTAATTATTATTTTGAAGTTTTCTTTAAGGTTTTTTATTTTTAAATCGAGATTGGTTGGGAATTCGGGTATGAATCCCAGACAAAAGTTGTTTGTATCATAATTTTGCACAACATAATGTTTTTTTAGAGTTTGTGGATTTTATTTCTTTTTTTTTTTACGTACGTGTACGCGGGCTCGTACGTGTACGTTGGAATACGTACGCGTACGCGTACGGCGTGCTACCCAGTTTGATTGATTGATTGATTGATTGTGTCGATCTCAATGTGGATTTTGATATGTCACGTAAGAGACACACATGAGAGATGGTTGAACCCCTCATGAGTCGATGGAAGTTCGACAAAACAAGTTGGCAAGAATGGATAAATCCAACAGGTGATTGTTGCACGTTGCGGTTGGGATAGATACACGTTGCAATCCGTAGGGAGAGAAATATAGAACGTAAACAAGCACAACAAGATGACAACTCAGACACTTGTTTGTTTCTAGCACAAGTCGAAGCTAGGTAATGTGGCCCCAATCTCTTTCGAGTTGTGTGTGAAGAGCTTCGGGGATCATCGTTCCTTATGCAATACAATGCTATAATTATTCTAAAAAAAAAAGGAAGAACAAACTTTTGACTGTCAACTTTAAGGTTGGTATAAAGTATGGCATATATGCAGGTATTGCGCTGGAACAATTACAATTCTTAGATAATAATCAGGCTCGTGTGGCTGAATAGTACACACGTGCAACTGTTAAGAACCAGATCATGTCATTGAGTTTGAATCCGTATCACATCAGATGACTATAATATTTCTTACTTACTAACCCTAGTGGCATGTAAGCAACATTGTGCATCGACGTTGTCGGTCGGGACATCCGTTGGCCCATGCACAAGGATGACATGCACAAATCGAGAAATGTTTCCCTTGCCTCTCTCCCACCCCCCCCCCCCCCCCCCCCCCCCCCCCCCCCCCAAAAAAAAAAAGGCGCTCGCAATCGTTATGTATGTTCGTTGGCGTGTCATAACGAAGTCGTACATTTGGAAGTGGCACAGAAATGCAATGAATTAAAGGGAGAAGGAAGTAGAGAATGTCCAGCCGAGGGAATTATTATACAGAGTAAAGAAAAGGAAGGTAATTGATTCGTTTGTGGAAAAAAAAAAATGAAGAAAGGGACATGAACAACGAGCTCACATTTGCAATCACAAAGACTAATAAGGCAGTCGGGAATGCACCTGAAGGTAAAGTGCCGAAAGGCATGATCAAACCCTCAACGTGCAAAATACTGATATGCGTTCGGACGGGGTTCAAGACGCAAGCGGGCCATTTGTGGGTCTTCATTGAAAAAGAATACCTTCGAATGGGGGCTTAAAAGAGAAGGTAAAGACGGATTGAGGCCCTACCGGTAGTCGTCCTTTCACTTTCAGGCGAAGTACATAACAAAAGTATCCCTATTATAATCCAGAAGCACGAAATTTAACCCTCGACCAAAAATCATTGACGCCTCTACACGTTCAAGTACATATTGTATTATCCATTTGCAAAGTTAAGCAGATGAGAATGTTCCTTTTTTTTTTTTTTTTTTTTTTTTTCAATTATCGATTTGGGTATTTGAGAACCCAGTTGCATTCGGATGAGTCATGCATTTAAAACATCCGGAGGGTCCTTTTTGTAGTTTTTGTCAGTAGGTGTGGTTTATAAATCATGATTCAATCCCGAAGGAAGCTTGCAACTGGGTTCTCAAATACCCAAATCTTCTCCCATCATGTATGGAGGCGCACATAATCCCTTGCCGCCAAACCCAAGTGCGTTCAAATGGGTCATGCATTTGAAACGTTGAGAGAGTTGGTTCTTCTTTGTAGTTTTCTCAATATGTGTTGTCTTTGAATCATTCAATTTGGTAGGCTGACATTCAGGGGAAGCTTGCAACGTGTCATAGGGCCTTGCTCCACTACTCACAACATGCACAAAAGATAAAAATATGGCAGTTTATCTTCCGAGTCCCCCGTTCTACTGAAAGATTCGTTTTCGTTCTACACATTTTGTGAGTGGTGGAGCGAGGTCCACAGTCTTCTCGCATCATGTCTGGAGGTGCACAACTAACCAAATGTGCAAATAAGAACGAATCATCCGATAGGATATGGAAAAACACACCGCCATATTTTGTGTTTTTTTTGCATGTGGAGACTCGTGGAGCGAGGCCCCATAATTGGAGGTGCATGTAAACCCTTGCCATTGGAGGGGGTAGCGGAAAAGGGAAAATGGCATAAATAGCCCGCTTAGTTTTGAGAATGGCAGTTGTAGCCACTTAGTGGAATGCACTTGGACGTGCACATGCAAACGTGGTCAAGAGCATTTTTTTCCTCTCGATTTATGCGTCTCGTCCTTGCGCAAGGACCATGGTAATCTTCTCTGTATCATTCCAATTTTAACAGATGTCCCAAGGGACCAAGGGCAAATTTACCATCAGATGTTCATGTGCTTTGGTTTTGTTCTCTTTCCAAACATAAAAGCGTTAATTCTTTTTTATTTTTTATCTTTCCTAAGCCTCAGAATTTCAATTACTAACGGTCTCAATGCCAAGGCTATAATACGTCAATCAAATCCAATCAATGCTCCCAACTCGTTCATTCGGGTAGACTGTGAAGACCCCGACCTCCCTTTTGTTACTGATAATGAAATGTCTTGTTTGTTTGAAAGGGGAAAAAAAAAGTATCAATCAAGTGAGACCTCAACCCTAAAACGGGATATTTCGTCTTGCAATAAAGAAAAAAGTGAGACAATCCGTGACAATATGATTGTTTGTACCAGGGTTTGAACCCAGGACTCACCAATTGTTGTAAGGCTAAGAGCCGTCGACATTACTTATATTGATTTGTACCCCCTGTTTGTAGACTCTGGATGCCCCAGTTTAACCCAACTCGTAGTGATCTTTTATCACAGGCCTCTCTTATCATGGTAATGTTGCCAATGATCATCGAACATTATATATATATATATATATGCTCTTTATAAAGGGAAAAGCAGGTCTCGCGTCATGCTCCTGCGAGCCCAGGTTCCCTGTGTTGGGAAAATGGGCGGGGACAAGGTGCGTGCCCAAGGGACCATCAGGTCTCGCGTGAGGCTCCCGCGAGCCCGGGCTCCTTGTGTTGGAAAAACGGCCGGGGACAAGGCGCAGGCACAAGGGAAACCCGCAGAAATTGCAGGGTTATTATTATTATTATTATTATTATTTTTTTTTTTTATAAAGCCCAGGTTGTTATAGAGGTCGGGTATCGACCTAGGTGGGTACTGTCTTAGGAGCGCTGGAGTGGAGACTTCCTAATAGGCAATCAACCCAGTATTATTCCTGGCAACCGAATCGGAAGTTCTCGTGGGGAGGTATGGCCTGAGTTGGTGGTATTCCACTGGCGCCAATCACAGACCGCACGCTGGCCAGGTGTGGCCTCATGGCTCCCACCTATTCTGATATTGGACGGATCACCTTCCCAGTACTATTCCAGCTCAACCAGCTAGTGGGTACCTTGACGCGTTTTGGCAGGACCACCTTCTACCCTACCTCACTTCAATTCTCCTAACACCCCCCCTATACCTACTATCCTACCTCAGTGGTACAAGCACTCAGGAGAATCACCCTACCCCTCAAACGGCGACGTAGACCGAACAGTAGTTATAGGTACCTAGACTGGACAACTACCCCACCCAGCCCCAGTGGAAGCCTGAACGAGCAAACCTTGTTACTCAAGGACTTCAGACGTCAGGCACTATCAATATCACTATCAGTCCATACCGACGAACTGAATCGCGGCCAAGTATTTGCACAGACCAGAGCAGACTCCCCGTAGCCTGGATCTGAACCCCATGACGAACGAACCCATGACAGAGATCGGTCTCCCCCACCTAACTCTATTGATACGTCAGTGTTTGTGTCGTAACAGATGTGCATGTGTGTAAGCAGTGTATCAGTGACCGTAGGCTGTGCAATTTGCCCATAGGCCACGGGTGTACGCCCTAAGCCGGTGTATAGGTGCGCCCATAGGCAGTGTAAGTACCGAGAACCATGTGACACTGTGAGTATGTGTGTATAACAGCTATGCCAGACTCGAACCTATAACCTGTAGTATGTAACTAGGATAACCTACCATGTATGACGGATGACGGGGGAGATCATCAGAGCAACCAGTAGCCAATGTCCTCAAGTAAACCTGCCTAGGTAGAATCCTACGGATAACAACCCGGATTAACCCTTGGGTGGTACGCAGGCAGTGTCTGAAATAGCTTGCCTGCATCAGCCCAAGGGGCTGTGTCCAGCCGTGCGTCATTCTAAAGCCCTGCCGGTGTCCATGCGCGAGGCTGCAATTGAGTTTTGAACCCGCAACCTCATACCACAATGCGCATTTCCAACCGGTGGTCTAACCACTGAGCTACATCAACTGGACATTGCAGGGTCTTTCTCGCGTGACGCTCCCATGAGCCGGGGCTCCCTGTGTTGGGAAAATGGCCGGGGACAAGGCGAGGGTCCAAGGGAACAGCGGGGGTCTCGCGTGAGGCTACTGCGAGCCCGGGCTCCCTGTGTCGGGAAAATGGCCGGGGACAAGGCGCGGGCCCAAGCGAAACCCGTAGAACTTGAAATTGCAGGGTCTTTTTTCTTCCGACCGCGCGAGTTCCACGTCTGGCGCGCCGTGGTTGAGGCGCTGTTTGTTCTTGTCGTGTGCGCGCGGGAGTTGAAGGCCTGCCAAGGAAAAAAAACAGAGGTGGTCAAAGGTGACCCCGACCAATTCGCGGCTGTGACGGGCGGCGCAAAGTTCATAGAAGAGAAGCAGGACTAACGGGCGGCCTTGGGAAGTTGGTGGAGGGAGCGGCCCTGTGTAATGTGCACACGTGTGAATCGAGACGGACAGGAATCGCTATTCGCACGTGTGCTATCGCAGCGAGCCGTGGCTGGAAGCTGCCATCGCCGACCGAGAAGGGAAGGCGACTTGCAGGAGAGGGGAAGGAGGCAGGCTGCCATATTCGGAGGTGTGCTATCGAAGCCGCCATAGCCCACCGAGAAGAGAAGACGACTTGAAGGGAAGGAAAAGGGAAAAGGAGGCAGGCTACCGTGGAAGCTTGAGGATAAATGAAACATGAACTTCAACGAAAATGTTCCTGCTGGCAATGCAGCTTCTAAAGTACTTCTTGGGGGGTGAGGAGTCTCTACCAAAGAGCACGTGTCCCCTGCGTTCTGCGCCGACATGCGTTTTGTCCTTTTTTCCTCATGTGTCGGTGAAAATCCAACCAACCACGCTGCATCTCTTCCTACCCCACATCCTGCCAATGTCATCCTCCCTTTCCTCTTTCCGCTCCTCCCGCCTCTTGCTACCCAGACCCCCAATCTGCTGCTCCTCCTGTTCGTCGGCCTCCTCTTGCAGCTCCACGTTCTCCCCCTTCCCCCTTCCCGCTCCCCTCCCCCCCTCCTCTCTCTCTCTCTCTCTCTCTCTCTCTCCCCCCCGGCGAGGCTGAGCTCCTCATCTTTTGTTCTTCTTCTTCTTCCCTCTCCTTGTCTTCCTCCTCCTCCTCCTCCTTGTGCTCCTCCCCCCCCCTTTCCTCTTCGTTCTCGTCCTCCTCACCCCTCCGATGTCTAATTTTTACTTATTTGTTGTCAGAAAATGAGAAATCGTAGACGTCATGTTTGATATCAGAAAAATGGGAGGTTGTAGAAGTATGTGGTTCGATCTCTTTTTTCCCTTTACTTTCCCATTATTTCGACCATCTGTCGATTTATGCATGTCATCTTTGCGCAGGGGCCATGCTAATCCTCTTTCTATCATTCCAACTTTAAGAAATATCGCATCCCGACTCCTGCTCCTGCTCCTCTTCCTCTTCCTCCTCCTCCTCCTCCTCCGCTTCCTCCACCTCCTCCTCCGCTTTCTCTGCTTCCTCCGCGTGTCCTTCGCTTCCTCACCGCCTCCTCCTCCTCAGCGCCCTCATGTTCGATCTCTGTTTTTTCCCCTTAATTTCGACCATCTCTCGATTTTTCTGTGTCGTCCTTTCGCAGGGGCGATGCTAATATTTTTTCTACCATTCCAGGTTCAAGGGATATCTCATCCCGCCTCCTCCTCGTCTTCCTCTTCTTCCTCTTCTTCCTCCTCCACTTCCTCCGTCTCCTCCTCTTTCTCCGCTTCCTCCGCATCCTCGGCTTCCTCACCTCGTCCTCCTCCCGCGCTCTCCTCCTCTTCCAGGTTCTCCTCCCTCTCCCACTCCTCCCCCCTCTCCCACTCCTCCCGCTCCCGCTCCACCCGCTCCCGCTCCGGCTCCCGCTCACGCTCCCGCTCCGGCTCCCGCTCCCGCTCCCGCTCCCGCTCTCTTCCTGCCACTCCCACTCCTACCCGTCCCGCTCTTTTTCCTCCCCCCACTTCTCCTCTACTCCTTGGTACGATCTCCTCTTCCCTCCCTCCTCCTCCTCTTCCTCTTCCTCTTCCAGTTCCTTCGCTTTATCCGGTTCCTCAACTCCTCCTCATTGTCCTCTTCCTCCCGCTCCCAATCCTCCGCTTCCTGGTCCTCCTGCCATTCCCGCTCCTCTCCTCACCTCCGTCTCCTCCTCATCCTCCCGGTCCTGCTTCTTCTTCCACTCCCGCTGCTCCTTGCTCCGGTCTCCTCTTGCCTCCATCCTCCTCTTCTCCTCTTCCCTCCTCCTCTCTTATGCCTAATCATCATCATCATCATCATTATCTTGACCGTCATTTTCCACCGTCCACGTCAAACTCCATCTCGTGTCTTTTTCAACCTCCTCCTCCACTGCCCCTCCCCTTCCTCCCCCGGGGGTCATTTTCCAACGTCACGCCCATTCACGTTTCGTCGAATGATCGGCCTTGGCTTTTGGGAGAGACGGCGCAGGTGAGAGAAAGTGGAGGAGGAGGAGGGGGGGAGAGGAGGAAGAGAAGCAGAAGGTCGAGGGAAGAGGAGGGAAAGGATGATGATGATGATGATGAGGAGGAGGAGGAGGAGGAGGAGGAAGAGGAGTGTAAGGTCGATGTTCAGTTACTATCGGGGCTTCATGCATTGTCAATCCCTGATTGTCCGTGAGATCCCGGCATGAGATCCCGACATGAGATCCCGACATGAAACCTCTTATTCTTTGCCTTTAATAAAAGGCGACGGCCTACAGATATTGCCTTTGAGCTGATCGGCCGCAAGTTAATTCAGAGTTATTTTGTGTCATCTGATTCCATTGGGAGGGTGGTACAGCTGAGCCTGGCCTTTTTTTTTTTTATTAAATCCCTCCCTGCCTTGCGTGAAAACCATTTTTTTTGCATTTGCCGAATCTGCTGGTCCTCTCTCTTGCTTACCTCCAATTATGATTTAAGAAATTCCTTTCCAAGAGCCTCGCTACTGTTTTTTTTTTTTTTTGGGCCAGCCCTCGTCTGCATCTGCATATTTGCTTGCTGCCCTCCCTGCCTGCCTGTCCTCACGCCCCCTCTTCTGTGCCGCAGCTTTGCTGCGGCGGGTCCACTTGTTAGCTACTAGCGTATAGGTATATTCCCTTTCTATATTACCCTGAAAGTCTGGGGTGGGCTAAGAGGGGGACGAGCGACTGTTTCCATAACAGCCTTCGCCGGTCGTGAAATTGCAAGTCCGTCTCGCCCAATGCGCTGTAATTAGGCGTCTGGTCGTTGGATTGGCGTCGTGGAGTGACCTACCTACGGTCTCTCAAGGCATGGTTTGCTGCTCTTTTTTTTATTTTATTTTTTATTTTTTATTTTATGAAACAGCCCGAACGGCTGCTAGGGGTGCTGATATGATCAGACACCACTAGCAGTTGCATTTTAAATGTACTTTACAGGGACGCTGGACCCGATTTCCAGCATGGTTTGCTGCTCTTATGGGAAGTCAGGTCGGAGATGTACCGCCGCCACTTGCTTGTGAAAATTCGTGTCAGCACACGAGAGCTCAAATCCTGCTCTTATGGGAAGTCAATGTGGCTGTACAGCGCACGAGTTCGAATCCTGAAGGAGTCAGATGAAAATAGGTGATAATGTTATAAGGGAAGGGATACCCCCTCTGCAAAAGAAAAGGGAATATTTCATCTGCACCCACTTTGAAGGTGGGAAGTGTTTGCCCGTGTAGCCTGGAAGAACGCCCATAGTCGCGTCTGTAATCGGGACCCATTCAACTTTCTCTTCGGACCTCCCTTTCCCCTGTGCCATTCTATGGTTGCCCCCGGTTCCAGACTTGAGGGTCTGGAACCGACAAACTTGTTGGCATACCCAACTACCGGTTATCGCAAATGGCGCTCATACTCGTTGACCCTTTCGCCACAATGGTTCTCTCTCTCTCTCTCTCTCTCTCTCTCTCTCTCTTCCTCCCTTGCCTGAGCGTGTGCAGACACGCACACAGGCTGGAACTGGGGTGAATGTCATGGCGTGGAAAGCAACTCCATCCCCCTTGCCCCTTCCAATTTGTCTCTATCTAAGAGCGAGCGAGAGAGAGAGAGAGAGAGAGAGAGAGAGAGAGAGAGAGAGAGAGAGAGAGAGAGAGAGAGAGAGAGAGAGAGAGAGAAATCTGGTCCCGGGTATGTCTATATTCATAATTCGTGGTAGTTGGGAATAACTGCGACTCGCAGGTACCAACCACGGACTGGGGTGGGCAAGCAAACAATTTCCACAGCATTTATGGGGTAAACATGCACGATGGGGCACTGGGACTCGGTATAAATGCAATTCCTATCGGTTCTCATGGTCATGGAACTCTCTCTTTCCCCCCCCCCCCCCCCCCCCACACACACACACAAAAAAAAAAAAAACAGCCCATGTGGACAAAGTCCCGAGTTTGAATTTTGATTGAATGAGATGGATACAAGAAAAAGTGCTTGTGGAAAAAATGAACCGACAGTCCCTGCAGGCAGAGAAAGACGCCTGTAGCCGTTGCCGTCGGATTGTCAATCCAATGGCTGAGTTGAAAAAGAGCACCCCTCCTCGTTCTGCTAACCTGAGGCGTGGTTCCTCTAGCGGATGGATAAAATGGATAGGATGGAAGTAACACTGTTAGACGCAATGTGGGGTAATTAGCGTTGCCTCTCCAAGGAGAAAGGGAGGCGTCCCCACGTGGCCCCACCAATCCAATTGGCTGAACCCATGGCAGGCATGGGACAATCCTTCGTCCCCAGTTTCTTCAGAGTAAGGGTCTCGTTAGACACTCTTTTGTCCCCCCGAGCGGCATTGAGCAGAGACTGCTACTGCTGATGTTCGTCGTAGGGGGGAGGGGGGACCGAATGGGAGGCACAGCTACTGGCCCATTGAAGAAGCTCGGTCCTGATGCTACCTGCTGGATTGCAGGCCGGTATTGCCCACCTGCGGGCCTACCATATTATTTTCTTGAGAGTAAAGGGTCTCGTTAGACAGTCCTTAGTCCCCCCGAGTGGCATTGAGCGGAGACCGCTGTTCTTGAGAGAGCTAAGGGTCTCGTTAGTCACACTCCTTAGTCCCCCCGAGTGGCATCGAGCGGAGACTGCTGATATTCGTAGAGGGGAGAGGGGACCGAAGGGAAGGCACAGCGACTGGCCCATCGAAGCAGCATCGGTCCTGATGCTGCTACTGGCTGACCCCTGGCTGGTATCGCCCACCTGCTGTAGCAGGAGTATCGCCCACCTGCTAGTGGGTGCAGCACCCACATGTCCCGTTGCTGGAGGCTTGAACACGGATGTGGCTGCTATGGGGTTCCCCGTAGTACTTTAATGACAATAAAAACGGCCTGATAGGCCATCCTGTTCAGGTTCGACAGGCAATTGAAGTGGCTGGGCCTAAAAGAATTAGCTGAGTTTCAAGGAGGACAAGCCCTTGCCGTTTCAAGGATTTTTGCGTTGCGTCCTAGTTCCACTCGTCCTTGAAAGTCTGTTGCAAGTCCGGATCCTCCTCGAGAAAGTTTGCATTTGAAAGAAGAAAGAAAGGTAAAGCGTAAAGCTGTGCTTCAGACTTTCATCCAATAGGCCACCACTACAATCAAATTTGGATGATGGTCTCTCCACTCCCTCGTGTCCGTCCTTGGAAATTTCAGAGAACCGGGCAAGGTTCTTTAAAAATCAGAACATTTTGGGCGTCGCCGCACGGGACACGAAAAGAAAAACGAAACGAGTGCATCTTCCTGCAGAAAATGGCCAGGTTCATCGGTTTGCTATAAATAGAAACGAGTGTATTTTGCCACCTTTCGTGGGCAGATGCACTCGTTTCGTTTTCGTTTCGTGTGCCGTGCGGCGAGACCCTTTGCCTGGGGAATGCTTGAAGCTCAAGAGCCAGTCCTTAGAGATCGTTTTCATATTTTTTTTTCGAGGATTCCGTCTCAAGATGGGAGGAAGGATGCCACTTTCTCGCAGACCGGGTTCTCAAGGAGTGTCTAACGTTACTCTTAAGGGCGTCGCGCACGGGACATGAAACGAGAAACGAAATGAGTGCATCTTCCTGCAGAAAATGGCCAGGTTCATCGGTTTGTTATAAATAGTAACGACTGTATTTTGCCACCTTTCGTGGCAGATGCACTCGTTTCGGTTTCGTTTCGTGTGCCATGCGGCGAGACCCTACATGGGATTGTAGGCGACAGAAAAAAAAAAAAAAGAAGCTAGACGGCCGTGGCGCTGAAGAAACGAACAGACTGACGTATAACTGACCAATGAACTTCGACCCTTCTGTTTTCGAACCGTGAAAATCCCATGCAATAGAGTCTAGGACGGATCCTGTACACTTTTTTGGAGCGAGGAATGTGGTTTGGGAAAAAAATTGTGGATCCCTCTCTCTTCCGGGATCAAGGATCAGGGTCACACTCGCGCCGAATTTTTGGTTGCTGTCCTTTGATCTTCAGAATCTATGGTCGAAATTGAAGAATCTGGGGAGATTTCAAGCATGTTGTTTTCTCTTTGGTGGTTCTGGATGGATTGCCTACATATCATCATGGCGTCTGCACACATAGCACATAGCAGGAGAGGAAACAGGGGAGGTGGATTTGGGAGAACTTGAGCACTGGGCCCCACGGCCTTCGACACTAGGGTAGTCTCACAATTTCGGGGTTGGTGGGTGGTGTCTGGCTTTCGATTTGTGACCCTATAAAATTGAAGTGGAGCAGCAGCCATAAAGCTGCAATCTTTTGGGGGAGGTGGGGAGGAATCCAAAGAAGGAAAAAAAAAAAGCATCTTGTGGGTCAAACGTTTTGTTCAAAAGAAAGCGGAAGTTATGTTGTCTGGAGGGCTACAACGGTCCTCTATAAACGAAGAAAGGTTTGACACCCCTATTGGTGGTGCCCCTCCGCAACTCTTTTCGAGTTGACGTCTCATGTAATGTGGACGGTGCAGCTTTTTCGGTGCTAAGCTAGTGAAATTGAGCGGTGGCTCTTGGGTGCAGTTATAACGCCTAAAACCTGACAGGGCATTTGCAAGGTGGGGGGGGGGGGGGGGGGGGTGTCGCCAGTCAGGGCGTTTGGAGCCAGTCCAGTGGGGCCGCAGGTATGCAGCCGTTGCCACACATGGTTTCACGAGGAGCGTTTAATGTTTAACCTTGGACGCTCATAGGTCAGTGAGGTATGGCTGGGGGGCCATGCAGCCTCGAGAGAGGACCCCTGTTTGGTTGTTTGCACTTTTTGTGCACATGTGTTTGACGAGGAGGACAGCATGTTATTTGGGTGCGAGAACACATTCGTGCAGCAAACAAGGAGGACGGCATGTTATTTGGGTGTGAGAACACATTCGTACCTTTGCTGCTGTGCAGGTGCGTATCGTAGCGAACACGGAAGCTCATCACAGTAGTGAGCTCAAACGTTGAACCTAGACCTTGTGTGTTCGCTACGATTCATGAGCTCGCTTACTACTGTGAGCTCAAACGTTGAACCTAGACCAGAGTAGACCAGAGTAGCACAGCCTGGATCATCGCTACACAAGCTCATCAGGGTATCGAGCGCAAACGTTGAACCTGGACCTTGTGTGTTCGCTACTACTGTGAGCTCAACTGCTGAACCTAGTCCTTCGTAGACCAGAGTAGCACAGCCTGGATCCACTTGCACGACCTGCTGTGGTGCATTGCCTGGTCAATCCCTTTGGTGGGATGGTTATGAATCGGTGTTCTATTCGATAGAGCCGGTGGAGGTGGTGGTATGTCATGTGTTGGTAGTCTCTAAACCTGTGAAGAGGCATGTGAACGGTTATGCTAGAGTGCCAGGAAGCCCCGTGCCTAGGCTGTGGTTTTATGATTTTGCCATAGGAAGTTCGACTCGCATTCAGCTACTAGTGTCTGGTAGGCCGCGGCTCTCACGTGCTGACTCACGGGATTTGAACCCACCCCCTCATCCTTGGGACCTATTTAACATAATACACAAACCTCACACCCAGTATACATCTGCTTGGACTGCCATGTTGGTATGGAGCGACTCTGATGTGGCGGCCCTGGAATTACAAACGCCTGCACGGCGAAGGGAGGGGAGGGATGAAAAGGGAAGATCGCGTAAACCACCAGTACGTTTCCCAGTGAAACAATAAAATATGTGGCTTCCATCACGAGTTTTGGGGCGCAGCCTCTGGAGCAAATGGCTGGCGGCACCAGGCAAAAGGAGGCCTGCACCGGTTTGTTTCTCTTATTTGGCATGCAGGCCGTTCCACCCAGCCCGGGAGAAAAGTGCCTCAGAAGTGGTGGTGTTGTTTAAAAGTGGGTTTAGTAAGGGGAAGGCGATCTTTGGCAGATTCAAGTGGAAATGTGTGGTGGTGAGAAGGGTTCAGAAGTTTTTGATGGAATGCCTTCGCATGGTGCCTTTTTTGGTCCACGGAAGTGATTTGTCAGAATGCTCGTCGTGGGCGGGTATGTGATTTATACCAGGATGAAGCTGTTCCTGTGGAATCTTCTTTTTTTTTTTTTTTTTACAAATTCCTGTGGATTCTCACTGAGGCATTGAAGCCTGTTTGGTCAAGCAGATAAGCATGTGTGAAACTGACCCTGAAAAGGGGAAAAGAAAAAGGTCTTTAGTGACAGCAATCGATATGAAGTGGTGAAGAGTAGTGGCTTTTTTTTGTTGGGTTAGAGAAAGAGAGCACTTTGATTGGTATTCCCGTTTACAGCATGTGCCCGTGTCTGGGAAGCTTTTGTGGATGAAACCTGTTTTTTTAACTTTTTTTTGGTTTTCCGGTTTTAACTTTTAAGGTATGCACGGCTTATGTAATGGGGAAGTAAAAGTTGTCTGATTTTCTCATTAAGGTTTGTCCCTTTTTTTTTTTTTTTTTTTTTTTTTTTTTGTCGGTCCTGACTCTTTTTTTTATACACATCTAGATGTGTATAAGAGACAGCTCTCTCTCTCTCTCTCACACACACACACACACACACACACACACACATCAGTCGAGACGGACGCATATGAAGTGCGAGGAACAGTTGTGTGTGTNTTTTTTTTTTTTTTTTTTTTTTTTTTTTTTTTTTTTTTTTTTTTTTTTTTTTTTTTTTTTTTTTTTTTTTTTTTTTTTTTTTTTTTTTTCGGTCGGTCCTGACTATGTTATGTCGGGAACATTTTGATTAGTCGGAAATGCAGCACAGTATGGGAACATTGTGATTAGTCAAGCTGCACTGTCGGGATATGCAGCACAGTAGCGTGTTCTGGAGGGGTGGCTTCACTGTGAGCCTTTTTAGCTGCTTTTTTTTTCATCATGTTACTTATCTCCTCTCCCTCCCCCCTTGCTCGCCTGCTCTTAAGCCACCGCTACCTCCCAGGCTGTTTTTTGCCGAACCTGAACTTCACTGCGCGCCGAGTTTTGCCGAGCGTGGGTCCCAGAAATATTTTGTTTTCTGGTACTCTCAAGAAAACTGATTTCGTCACGGCTGTTGCATCCAGAAAAGAACAAAAAAAAAACAAAAAAAAACAAAGCTTTGGACGCGATAGCAGTTGGATACGTTCTCAGAAGTACTCGTGTGAGTATGCCCTCAGTGAGGGCTGTAAGCGGTGGTGCAGTCAGATTCATGAGAGAAGAAGAAGAAGAAAAAAAACTGAAACTGCGCTGTGGACGGGAAAGCAGTTGGATACATTCCAGAAGTAGCAGTGTGAGTATGCCTTCCGTGAGGATGTCAGAGCAGTCTGTCGAATGCGCCCTGCCTTGCTGGCAGGGCCCTACCAAAAGAAAGAAAGAAAAAATCATAACATTTCCTACTAGCCAAAATAGTGGCGGGATACATTCTCGAAAGTACTACTGTGACAATGGCCCTGGTCACGGCCTTCCCCGACATCATAGCAGTTGGGATGCAGCGTCTCCTTCTTCTTCTTTTTTTTTTTTTTTTAAGTGGGCCCACGGGGCCTGAACACTTTGTTTTTGCCAACCCTCCGCCGGACGCCCGAAAACTTCAGAAAAATGGGAAACTGCCAGTTTACGGACACTTTGTCGACGTGCGCGAGGTAGTGGTGGTTTAAGGACACTTTGTCGCTGGCTGTGACTGTGATGCCCTGTGATCTGACCTTGTTTTGTCTATGTGCTGTGGTCTGTTCTATTGGGCCTGAACTCTTTGGACAGGGTTGTCCCTTCTTGACGGATAGAACAACCAGCTGCAAGTGTTGTGCTGCATGAGCGTGATACTCCAGCAGGCACAGAGAGCAAGAAGGAGAACAAATCCATCACGTTATCTTGAAGCTGCAAAAGATAAATCGATTGCGTGCTTCGGAGTGCAGAGTGCACTGTCTTCTGCTCTGTCGAAGGGAGAATAGAAGGGATAGGTGGCTGGGGGTTAAGGTGCGGGGCGCCGAAGTGGTAGTTAGCAAAGATTGTAAACATGGGGGGATTCCGCAATTTGGAGTTGCTTCCTCTCCAAAAATCGCGGACAAGGTTGATGAAGCCCATCAACTCGTTGTGGGAGCATAGAATCACGTATGTTTGCATTGGAATGATCATTGCGTTCGGGATGGTGTCCATGAATTCAATTCTCTCTCCCAGTGTAATGATGGCACAGACAGGGGAACCTGTGCAGAGCAGTGACGTGACTACCGGTAGTCCTGTGAATGACGAGGTCTCTATGGTTTCTTTTAGGGAGGACAGTGCTGAAGTATTCAGGCCAGCTTATCAGGCGAAGTTGGGAGGAGGGGCGTTAGGGATCGGGCTATCGAGGAGGCCTTTGGTTGTTCCAAGCCCCAAGAAGCGGGTGTTGGTGACTGGAGGGGCAGGTTTTGTGGGAAGCCATCTGGTTGACAGGCTGCTTGAGAGAGGGGATGAAGTCATTGTCGTGGACAATTTCTTCACAGGAAGGAAAGAGAACATTGCACATAATCTGCAGAATCCAAGATTCGAGCTGATCAGGCATGACGTGGTGGAGCCAATCCTTCTTGAAGTTGACCAGATCTACCATCTTGCATGCCCTGCTTCGCCGGTTTTCTACAAGCATAACCCCATCAAGACAATCATATCCTTCTTTTTTTCCATCACTTTGTGCTGGCATAGACTATTTCTGCGACTCCTTTCCCCGCTCGTAATCACAGATCTTTGCTCTTTGGTGGCTTTTCACGCTTTCCACAGGGATTTACTGTATCTAGTTACCATCGACGCTGCGGTGAGAATTTACAAGACTACATGGGAGAGGGATGGCTGCACATGTTCTACATGATGCCAGCTCTGATGTCACCATTCACACGGCCACGAACCATGTGTCCTCTTTTTCCATCGTCCTTCCAAATGTCTCGTCTTGATTGTCCATAGGAAGTCGTGAAAAAATCTTTGTGGAAAAGAAGCAATGTGAATGTCTGTGCACCTGTCATTGATTGGGATTACCGGACTTGGTGGTGGAGGTAACTCATTCAGATTTCAGACATAAAAGGTACAAAATATGTTTTGTGTGTGTGTTGGGGGGGGGGAGGGAGGGGGGAGGGAGGGAAGAGATGGAAGAAAAGGTGCAGGAATTGAAGCAGGCTTGAATTTTTTTTTGTCTGCTGCACACCCACTTCCCACTTTTTTTTTTTTTAAATAAAAGAAAGCTCCTCTCTATTGGTCGGGAGCTGCACCTGCTGGAAACCGGGTCCAGTGTCCCAAAGATGATGACCACAACACACTCTGCCATCACTTCCCCACGTTTTGGTCCAGGGAACCCTACCCTGACAGCATTAATTGCTTTCAACAGGGAAGGATTAGATGTCAATCAAGCCCATGCAGTCAATTTAATCCCCGCCCCAAGCTGTCGTACCCCCCTAAAGCATGCTGGGTGTCAGCCAGTGCAATGCCTCTCAGTCCACCTCAGTCAGTGGGTTGTCTGAAGCCCATTATCACCTAGGAATGCTACCCCCCTCCCCCCCCCAAAAAAAAAAATCCTTGATTCATGCGGCTGCGCCAAACTCCTCCCCTGACTAGTGTTGCCTTCCCCTTTAAAGCATATGCCGAGAATCAGCCAGAGCCATCCCTCTTGGTGGGCTGTCAGAATTGTAGTATCCCCTGGGATTGATGTGGTGGCTCCATCGATTGCGTCCCTTTGAAAGGATTGGCTACCCAATTTTTCCCTGATGTTTACTTCACACCGCTCTTGATTGTGTTCCTGGCCGGGGAGTTTCCTTGCCACAGGTGCTTAGCCCTGGGCTTGTCTGTTGCTCCTTGTCCCTTCATGATCGGGAAGCTTGAATGCTGAGTTGGGGCTGATAGAGCAGGCTGCAACTTTCCCACTCTTGTTTCCCTGCTTGATGCGATTTTGTGAATCTCAGCCGTCCTGGAAGGACGGACAGTGTTGTCCTTGACTTGGTTTTTGTTTTGGATCCCTCACAAGACCAATGTGGTCGGCACGTTGAATATGCTGGGGCTGGCTAAGAGAGTGAAGGCTCGGTTCTTGCTGACAAGCACAAGCGAAGTTTATGGTGACCCCCTTCAGCACCCCCAAAAGGAGGAGTACTGGGGCAACGTGAACCCAATTGGTAAGTAGAGTAATGTGCTCCACCCAATTTATGAAAAATTTCTGTCTATTTGCTTCTGCTGTCTGAATTGTGGACGTTCTTTGACGTCACCGAGTCCAAATCCTGATGTGATGGTTACGGTGTGCCTTTTTTTTTTTTTTTTTTTTTTTTTGGAAACGTTTTTTTCCCTTTTTCCGGCAGCCAGCTTCCGATATCATGCACTGGCCTTCCTTGGGCACTGTGATCCCTTGCTTGACTGAATTGCTAATGGATGCGCTTTCTATTCTTTGTAACATCATTTTCACGCTTGATGGTTTGAGAAATGACTCGAGGCTTCCAATGACTGCTAAGGGACCAACCCCCACGCCTCTAGTATACTGCACGACCTAGGTAGGAAGGGTGTCCGGAATCGGTGGGTAAACTTTCCTTATCTCCCGTTGCCCTCCCTTGTTTCCTGCTGTGTGGGTGTAGTAATCCACGCAATGCACCCATGCTCCCTGCTGTGTGCCTCGTAACTTATGCCGCTTCCTGTTGTCGTCAGCGTCCTTCACCTTTGCAGTGGTGATCCAGCCTTGAGGACTTATCCTGGTCATTTGTCCTTTCCCCTCTCGTTATCACAGATCTTTCCCCTCTCGTAATCACAGATCTTTCCCCTCTCGTAATCACAGATCTTTGCTCAAAGAAGATTTCAGAGGATGCGTTCAGAACATTTTAATTAACTATAGCTACATGTGAGAGCTCCCTATATTCGATGGATCGACGGACTGAAGAAAAGACGGGCACATCTGCTTCTTCATGCCAAGTGGAGTGTGAATGCATTAGCAGGTTAGCGAGTAAGAATGAAACACAAAGGTATATGCTGTCTACATCTCCCTATTGATGTATAGTATACCTGTCTATGCAGAGTCTGTCTATATCTCCAAATTGGTGCACCCTTGTCTATGCATTTGTTGTCTATATCTCCACCGACACAGGTGTTCGTACACCTGTTGATGTGTTGCCTGGCTAGATCACACCATTTGATTTGCGTACACCGTGTGTGCTTGGCATGGACCCATGTGTGGCGCACACAAAGGTATATGCTGTCCTCATCTCCCTATTGATGTATACTATACCTGTCTATGCAGAGTCTGTCTATATCTCCTAATTGGTGCACCCTTGTCTATGCATTTGTTGTCTATATCTCCACCGATACAGGTGTTCGTACACCTGTTGATGCGTTGCCTGGCTAGATCACTCCATTTGATTTGCGTACACCGTGTGTGCTTGGCATGGATCCATGTGTGGCGCAGATGTACACACCATTGGTTAGTGAGTTGCGCCTTGGCAGTCTGATCCCTGTCAAAGCTTGTCTATTTTCCTTGTTTGGTCAGGGCGAAGGAACGTAATGGAAGGACAGGAGATTAGGAGACGATCAATGACTAGAAGTGTGTGCGCTGTACACCTTGTCCACATTCTTTGCTCCCGGAACACTACTGTGTGATGACAGGGCTCAAGAAATAACAAAACTTCAACTGGATGCGTCTACTGCCACAATCGCAGATTGCAATCCCAAGAGCTCGTTCCAAAACAGAAATCAAGCTGCCCTTGGCCTTCCATGCGAATGCAAACTGCTGATGCAGGAGGTTCTGCAAGGCAGAGTCGGGAAAGAAGGGATGTTTGACGAGTATGTTCAGGGCCAGAGTGGGTTTAAGAGTGACCGGTGGACACATAGATCAAGAAGATGGATTCAAATGAGGCACATCCTCCTGCCAATCCATGGATGATACTGCAGTTTTACATAACACTGTTACACTGTGTTAGTAGTCTGATGGTGGGATGGTGGATGTGGAATGCAAGGCGGTGGAGTGGTGCTCTCCAGGTGTCCAAGTATACGTCTCTACACTGCTGTTGCAGCAAACAGATGATCTGCGGAAAAAAAAGGTTGTAAGGTGTGGGTGCCTTCAACGATGTGTGAGATGGAAGTGTGCATTTGACTACCACTTCAGGCCTGTGCTGAGGTTACACTATCCATGACTCAGAAAGTTCTCTTCTGTGATTGCACAGAAGAGTCTCAATCATTATCTTACACCCCCAAAAGGAGAGATTATTTGAACACGAACTCGATACCTCAGCTCACCATCTCACACCCCCTTATGGGTGGGGTTACTCCACCTCCCACAGTTATTGCCACAACCTTGTGGAGTAGTTTATGTTGCATACTAAAGGATAGACCACTGACAACTTCCCACTCAGCGTCCTCCAGCAAGATGGTGGTCTATCAAGTGGCAGTAACTTCGTCGAACTTTCCCTCCACACTCATGTTTGTGCAACATGCCATCTTTCCCACGCAGCGTCCTCCTCTTGCTATTTATGCGGTTTCCAAGAAGCCGCTCAGCCCTGCCCTCTAGGTCCACCAAGAGAAAGTGGGAGCGAGAGTCTTCTCTATGTATGACCATGGCCAGCTGTCAGTACCGTGTCCCAGTGAACAGCTGCAAACAGTTTTATTGCAGCTTAAGAGAATGAGGGAACACTGTGGCAGCATTTCGACCAGGTTCGGCGGGAAGGCTTGCAGCAGCCTTCCCTGGCACGCACATTTTGCCCCTCTAGCCTCCACGTGGCCCCATAGACAAGAGAAGGTTATGATGCTTCTTTGACCACGGGGCAGAGGTCAGTCCATGTTACATACTGCATTCCACACGGGCCCTTTCAGGCCCGACGACTAGGCTGAGGGGTTCCGAGGGCCTGTACGCGATAATCCAGGCCTGGCCGGCCCAAAGGCCGGACCTTTTTAGGCCGGACCTTTTTAGGCCGCCCCTTTGGCCTTACGCAACCGGTTCTAGACCAGGCCCTGCAGCTGCAGGCCCTGGGCGGGAAATGGCCAAACGTTTTCGTTTGGACCAGGCCGCCGTTTAGGCAGCCTGCTTACCGAAAAGCGGTCCGACCTGAACCACGGATCGGACGATAGATCCGACGGTTCAGATCGGAGGCCACCTTGGGAGGCAGAGGCCGAACTGGCCGCCGGCTGGTACTTAGGCCCAGCCAACGGCCATTTCGGGGACTTCGGAGGACAGCAGCATTGAGGAACGCCCGCTGCGCTATTTCGGTTCAGCGCAGCGCTAGACAGCAGCGCTAGGTGTAGCGCTGGCTGTAGGGAGAGGAGAGAGTGAGGAGGGAGACTTACCTGACAGCAGCCACGAGCACCATAGCTCCCAGCAGCACAGCCGTCTCCTGCAGCAGCCAAGGCGCCACCTTGTACCATCAGGTAGGGCCTAGAGCTACTCGCCTTCTCCACCAATGCTCTGCCCCTCTCTTCTTCTTCTTCTTCAGATTTCTTCTTCTTCTTCTTCTTCTTCTTCTTCTTCTTCTTCTTCTTCAGACTGAAGACTATTGATACGAGTTGGACAGAGATCAGTGATTGGACTTCGGTGGTAGGAGGCTGTGATACTTACCGGATTCAAGACATTGGAGATAGTTGGGATTGATACCTGGCGGCATCACAGATCGGACATCGGTTACATTAGGATTCTGTACCTCCGACATTGGTGACGTGTGTACATGACATTCTGATTTTGTTCGGTGACATTTTGGGCTACCATATCGGTGACCTTCTGGATTCTATCTTGGTGACATCTGGCGCTGTCCATATCTCCCACCTCCATTGTCTCTCCTCCCACCATTCATCTGTGTATGATTGTATGGGGCCTGAAGCATCGTCTATGTATGGCTTCAGACCCCCACCATCTCACGATTGCTTGTGTGTCGAGTAATGTTTGGGTGAGTTCAGTCTATGCGAGTCAGTCCATTTCTCAGACTTCCGCTGTATACATGCTCATCCTACATTGGTTGATCTTTGGTTCTGCCCATACTTGGTGAGGTATTCACTAGTATGCAACAGTCCAGCATGATAGCAGCCTGCCGTGGCATTCCCATTTTACTCTAGCCTTCAGGTAACCCCATAGATGAGACCAGGTTATGATGGCTTCTTTGGCCATGGCCAGAGGTGCAGCAAGTTTAGCTCCGCAGATTTTAACATATCCCTTTTGTGCTTGTGCGACCGTTGATAGAAAAAAGAAGGTGAAAGAACAGATTGCCACCGGCCTCTGTCATTGAATTGCCAGCACACCACTGCGACCCTTCCCGTTATGCAAGGAGGTCCTACCTGAACTGTGGCAGTGTGCGAGAGGCCTGTCAGATTTTCGATGCACCGGTGTTGTGTTGCACAGAACCTCCTGGAAAACCCATGGGTGCAGCTGCAAGTAGCTTCGGAACAGGGCATGCTAGGGTACTACTAGTGTTCACACTGGAAGAGGGCTGGTGAATCCTAGCAATCTCAGCTATTGGTGGGGTTTGGGATTTCTTGCTGGTGTTTGTTTGGTAATCCAGATAATTACAGGCATTCTTTTAGCAATGCATCATACGCCTCATGTAGATTTAGCTATTATCTGCTTACCTATTTGGTGAAATCACTGCCGACCAACTTGAAGTTTCAATGAGACTGATTACTTGAACAGGCTGTGGGCTTGGAACTTTTCTTAAATGGTGGCACGGTGGCATGAAGTCGCAATCACTTACTCTTGCGCCTTCATAGTTCAAGATAGCTGTTAGCTACTTCCGTGGGAGTTTTGGTGTGAGCACAACTCATTCACAACTGTCCCCCTGACATTTTGCCTCGTGTTGCAGTCTGCTCGTAGGGCCGAAATTCTTTGGCCAAGCCTTGTCCACAGCCCCATAAAATGCGGTGTGACGTATATTCCCGTTTTTCCCAACACTGAGAAAGGTATTTCTGCGGAGTGGCTGCCGTAATACTTTCTTTTGCCGCTTTCTGGAAATGCTTCTCTCTCTAAGAAAGTACGAGTGTTGGCCAATGCTTGCTAGGAGGGTTGCTGTTCCTCTTTGTGACTCCTCTCGTCCTCCTGCTTTGTTCTGCCCTTGGTGTCCACTGACTGTTCATAATCAAATGGTAGTCCTCTATCCTGTTGGCCGTTGGAAAAACGAGTAGATTTCTGGTTTGGAGGAAGTGCCATGTTTTGTGCCATCACAGGTCCTCGTTAAAGAGCAGCCTTATCACCTGTTTCATGTGCAGTGCTTTATAAGTGGTAGCTGGGTGTGTCACACTCAAACACCCCTGTTATGGCAGGTCCGACTATTATGCATTTCCAAGCCACCTTTATTATGAAGTGCAGTACTGTTGCTGCTGCTGCTATCTTTGGGTGGTTTCGTTTCCCCTGCTCATTGACATATGTCTGGCCGGTTGCCTCTGAGTGCAGCACATCTGAACCCTTCTTCTGAGCTTGGGTTGGGGTCTTGTTCGGTACCCGCTTAGCTGTAGGAATCCCAGTTTTTTTTAACCTGGCGGAACACTTTTTTGAAGTCGAAGAAAGAAACTGCATACAGTGAATAGCTGCTCCTTTTACCCCGTATTGGTTCCGTGGCCTCCTTTAGGCTAAAAACCATAATTTCTGCCCGGTGCAAAACCTGTCCGGTCTATATGAAAAATATTATGAAATCATTTTATATGTTTTGTTCCTAATCCTATTTTTTAGCTAGAGCTTTGGCTAAGATCTTATATATGCTTCTTGTAGAAAAGTTATTGGTCTTTTATTTCTTATATCCTCTCACTCCCTTCTTTTGTGACGTAGCGCGACTACTCGTGTTCTTAATTTTGGAGGGTTATTGTACCTTCCTGTTAGGCTTCCTGGGAGAAACTGAAAAGGTCCTTCCCTAAGATCTGCCAGCATTCTTGCTAGCATTCACTCGTTAGCCTATCTCTTCCTGACACCTTGTTCGGCCTCGTAGAAATCAATGCTTGATAAAACTCTGCCTTTGTGAAGTCGCTGTCGAGGTATGCTGCTCCTTCCGTGGTTACTGCGAGGTCTAGTGGTTGAGGAATGCCTGTCTTGCCGGTTTTATGTTCTCCTGGTCTGCCTCTCCTGCTTTGGGTGTGGGTAGAGTTCAGGGGAAAAAAAACCGCTGCCACTCATTATATCCCTTCCTGATTTGTGTTTAGCCCTCCTTCCGTATCTCTTAGCTCTAAGATTCTACTATGACAGTTGTTTGTCCCGATTCTTTGGAGAAATTTCAAAAAATACTTGGCCATCGTCTTGTTGCTTTTGACCAGTCCATTTGGCCCTTATCTGTAGATCTTGTCTATTCACCGTGCTGAGTAAGTAGGTAGGGGCTAAGGACGGACCCGAACCATCGTTCGTGGATTTGCAGTCCAATACATTACCTTTTATGTTGCTTAGCCTTCAATTTGATTGACGAAAAAAGAAAGGTGCAAAGCAATGTCCAAGTGGCCCATTGAGGGAGCTTCTTCGTCGTTGCTACCAGGATGGATTCGTGCATTTCAGAGCCTGGATTCGTCACCAGATTGAACGCTGCCATCTTTACGAATGATTCCCAGGATGGTTGTCTCTCCTTTCTCTTGGTAGCGTCTATTCTCTAGAGCCTCTATTCAGGTCGCTGCTCAGAGCCTTCAGAGCCTTAAAGCACCAGTACACCACACATCAGGCCATGGGTGTCAGCACGAAACCCGCACCACTTTGGAGGCCGCCGTTTTTTTTTTTATTTCAACGACGCCCCACGCCGCGCGGCCCCTCTGAGTTTGCTTGTGGCGCCAGAAACTTTCTGCAAGGCTGGGGCCGTGTACTTGCGGTTTAAGTGAATTCTATCAGGCTGCTATTGTCTCTGAGTTGCTCTTTATGCCTTTCCTGTGCTTGCGGACCTACGTCTCTCGTTCCTGCCACATTCAATATATCGATTGTTCACTTGAGCAAAACTGCTACCCGCCGTACCTGGTATGTTGTCTAGATCGACAGTGCGAACGAGACCTATTTGTTTGTGAGCAAAACCTTTGTAGTAGGGTGTTTTGAAGATCAAGGCCCGTACCGCGGCTCCTCGTAGGAAGTGCGCCTGGCCCGAGAGTTCACTTTATGCATGTGAAACGCTTTGGGTTCCACATCTTAGAGGGATCCGTCAGATTCTTTGCGGCTAATAATGGTTCAATCAAAGGTGAGAATCGACGACTTCAACAGGACATAGGCATTTCTGTTCGTCGCACAATCGAGTGTTGCATTGCAATCGCCGGCTGCCGTCTTCACCTGAATAGTTGCATGGTCATTGTAGCGGTATTTGGTGCAATTTTCTGTCCAGATGCAGTGGGAAGGACTGGGTGTTCTATTCGGGTGAAGAAGGTTGGATGGAATGTCCGTGCGTGGGACGTTCCTCCTGTTCAATCCTATTACTAAGAGTTTTTAAGACCCTTGTTTGTGTCCCGGTATTTGGTGAATAGATGTTTATTACAGCAAAGTCCTCCTGTCTTGACGAAATATTTCGTCTGATCCATCTTTGATTCATTTGGATCCTTAACAACCTGCTCGGTTTTCGCTGGCTGGGCTGCACCGCATTTGTTATAAATTAGTCTTGCTACCCCAGCTGATGCAGAATTGGGAAAAGCAATGCGTTCTGCCCATGGCACATGTGGTAATCAGGCTTAATCTCCTTATTATTTCGTACTGGATGATTTTGGACCTCGCCCCACCACTCACCCACCACATGCACAAAAGCCAAAAATTATGGCGGTGGATCTTTCCATGCTCTAGCTGAAGATTGCTCTCATTTTGCACATTTGGTGAGTGGTGGAGCGAGGCCCTTTCTGTTCAGAGTCATCCGAGTCTGTGAGACGAGTTTCTTGGATACACAATACGTGTGGACGATTTCTACTTTTAAAACATTCCGTTGTTGTGGTGAAGCTGAGCCGTTTGTCTGGTGAGGAGAGGGTTGTTGCTGGGCCATGAAATTTTTAAGCTCGTTTGTCTATTCCCCCCCCTTTTACCCTCGTCTGAGCCTGTCTCCCTACCCCTCTGTTCCTTTTCCACTCGATGCAGTGGAATCTGTGTTGTTACGATTTCACATGCCCACTGTTTAGTAGATGTTTGCCAAGAAAGGGTTGGTGAGCTGTGACGGCTCCTGGCTGAGCGATA
>BFEA01000160.1:2311754-2316754 GCA_003427395.1 Chara braunii | reverse complement strand
GGTCAGCAACTTTGTGGCTCAGGTATGGTTTCACATCTACGTCTTTGGTATGTCCGCCCACCTCCGTTGTTGCCCCAATATGGTTTCGCATCTGCTGGTCCACAGGATATCTGCCCTCCACTCTCTGGCCTTGTGCTAGGAGAACTCTAGTCAGAGGTATGGGCAAGCATATCTGTTTGTTTGTTGTCTGTTTTTTTTTTTTTTTTTTTTTTTTTTGGGGGTCTAAATGGAACCCATGGTAGGCTTTCCTTGATTACGGCTCGAGAATGTCTGCCCATGTTTTTTTTTTCTCCCAAATGGAATTGATGCTACGCTTTCCTCCTCTGTTATGGCCGTGGCATTGATTGCTTCCTGAAGGGAGGATTTACCCTTGCTCACCCCCGTTCTACCCTTGTTAACTTACTCTCTCTTCCCTTACTCCTAACTCCAATGCCTTGTTGTTTTACTCTTGGCCTGCGTTGATCTTGAACCGCTAGTACACGGCCCCAGCTTTGCAGAAAGTTTTGTCGCCACAAGCGAAACTCAGAGGTGCCGTTGAAAAAAAAAATCGGCGGCCTCCGAAGTGGTGCGGGTTTCGTGCTGACACCCGCGGGCCTGTATGTGGTGTACTGGTGCTTTAAACTACTCCTATGGGTCACAGGGCAGGGGAACAATCATCACATATGTTTTATATGTCTTCTGTTCTACCCTCATTAGCTTATTCTCTCTTCCCTTACACCTAACTCTAGTGCCTTGTTGTTTTACTCTTGGCCTGCACCGATCTCAAACTATTCCTTTAGGCCGCCGGGCATTGATTGCTCCCCTTCCGGGGAACAATCATCATATCTGTTTTTTTTATGTCTTCTGTGACCCATTCGAGGCGATTCCGCCTAGGCTGCCTTTCATTGCCAAGGCAATAACATTGTGACTGCCTGCGAGTACGTCCAAGCGATCTGACGGTTGAGCTCGATGGAAAATAGGGCCAAGCTCGACGCAACTGGCAATGAAGTAAGCTTTACGCCTCTTGCAGTGTGCTATGCTTGAACAAGGTAATTGGTTTCCGTCTTCACCTATCTTTAGTGTCTTGAAGAAAAAACACTTGCCTATTGTTCCTATATCTGTCTCAGTGGGATACACGGGTCAGTATGGCGAGCCCCATTTGGGCCTTAGAAAAGTGTACTAGAGACTGGTACAATGACTCTGCCCTGTATTCAGCGGAATGTGGTAGCTTAGTGCATTTGTAAAAGGGAGCTTCAGTGGAGCCCTCTGGGCCATGAGTTGCAAAGCTCCGCCAATCTTTGATGGCAGTTGCGTCTATAATACTCTATAATAGTCTATATATGTCTGTTAATATCTCACAAGGACCCTTGTGGCCTTGTGAGCTTTTCGGAACCGGTAGTCCGGGAAGGCCTGTGCATCGGTTATGGAACTGAAGCATGGCGAAGACTGGTCCATATCCGAAGGTGAGTGATTTTCTTTGTGGGGGGGGTCATGAGATAGAAAAGCATCTGATTCTAACGAGCAAGAAAAAACTCGTGGACCTGAAAGCACCACTGCTTTCGGTGCAGTAGTTCATTTTCTCTTTAGGTGAAGGAGCGAGGCTGAAACACACTCTGGTCTTCAAGGCTTTTGTGCGTGCCTGCGTTTCTCTCTGTCAAACGAGCATGGGGTTTCTGTCAGTTCTGCCTGGCTTCATGAGAGAGGGGAACACCTAGTGGCAGCACCGGTACAATCTGTCTGCAAAGGGGTCTTAAACCCCCAGTACATGGCCCCAGGCAACTGGAGAACCTGTTTTGAGCCTCTCCGAAAATTTAGGCAGCTGAGCGCCGTAGATAAAATGAATCGGGTGGGCGGCCTCCGAAAGTGGCCTGCGGCCATTAGCTGGCATGTACTGGTGCTTTAAGAGGACGGATTTGTTTACAACGGTTCTTCTTACCTGTTGCATGCGCAGCAGCAAGTTAGGGTCCTGTTCCACACCATCGTATAGAGACACGGCCAGGGCAGTGTGATGTAGTGTGTACGAACTCCCTGAAAAGAATGCTTTTTATTAAATTTATTTTATATATCTGATGGAATTCATAATAGCAAAGGCCATGCGTATGCGAGGGCAGGGCCTGCTTGCAAGCAATCGAAATAATCTATCTGGTCCTGACTCCTGAGGATATTTAGAGTCTGTGGTCATGTTTGGGTGCGTCATTGCAATGCAGTACAAGGGCGGGCTGAGAGCTGTCTCGTACGACCGATGAACCTTGTGAAACTGCACCGTATCCCTCAGCTCATATACATTTATGGACCTGCGGTCTTCACCTGAAATAATGTATCTGGTCCTGACTCCTGAGGATATTCAAAGTCTGTGGTCATGTTTGGGTGCGCCATTGCAATGCAGTAGAAGGAAGGGCTGAGAGATGTCTCGTACGATCGACGAACCTTGTGAAACTGCACTGTATATCCCTCAGCTCATATACATTTATGGACCTACCGTCTTCACCTGAACAGAACAACCGGTCATTATAGCTGTATTTTGGTTAATTCTTCAGGTACATCGATAATGACCGGGCATTCTATTCGGGTGAAGACCGTAGTCAGTCAGTATAGTCTTCTCTTGTGAAGCGGAAACCCTCAGCTACAAAGAAGAAACGGGGAGGACCGAGATGTGCACGTAGGTGTGGTCACAGGTTACAAGCCACGCTTCTTGATATCTCAGGGGTTGGTTTTCCCAAAGGAGAAAAGCACCTTCCGGCTCTTGTATGTCCTTCTCTTCCTCCTCCGTGAGGATGGTCTACAAGATTCATCGCAACATAACGAATAATGCGGAATACCAGGCTGAGGCTGTAGTGCTTCGAGAAGACGAACTGCTGGACACACTTTTAGATGCATGATAGTGTTTCGTGCCTATCGGGAAGTGAAGATATCAGGCTTGAGCAGCATCCCTTCTCCAATTCTTGGGCAACAACAGGATAACGTGGTACTGTCTGGTGTGTCTCTTATCCTCTATGAAGGAAAAATCCTGAAAATCTAGGCTACCAGCCGGGCCGCCTGGGTCACCCTATTTTCCCGGGCGGGCCGGCTGTGCAAGGACGAGAGGAGGTCCTAGCAAAAAAAAATAAAAAAAAATAAAAAAAAATAAACTGAACAGCTTTTGCCTCAGGGTCACATCGAAATTCTTTACCAAATGAAAAATAAAAATTAAATAAATACAATGTATCCATCTGCTGTGGGTGAGTGATAGTCTACTTTGATTTTGGTTAAGGTAGGTTATCATTTACAGTGTAATCAGTGAGGGGATTCTGCAGACTGTTGAGGGTTCAGCCTCCTGATGAGTCGGTGAAACTCCGACGAAACAGTTTGTCACAGCCCCTCGTTTGTTGTCCTCTTCTCTCTCTCTGCCTATGGTTTACCGGGCAGTTCTGTTTGTGACGATATATATGTATATATTATATTTTTTGGCCCGGTCGGGCAAGTGGTCTCGGGTCACTCTGGTAGCATAGCTGAAAATTTTTAATTGATAATTTTTTGCTCATTGGAACTATTTTTGTTAGCAGAAATGCTCGATGCAAATGATGCTGGTGTTTGCTTGCCAATGATGTTATGCAGCTTATGCTCACATTGTGGGTCAGGGTTGATGGCCTCGCCTTGTAAGAGCCCCGTCTTTTAGTGGTGTGACAATAGGATGATCTGTTGTCTGCAGTTGTGCTCCATCTGTCTGCTAACGCAACTTTTGTGCCCGCCTTCTTGGACAGGCCCTGCGGAAGGAACCGATGACGGTCTATGGAGATGGATTGCAGACAAGAAGTTTTCAATATGTTTCAGATTTGGTGAGTGGTTGAGCTGGTATCTGTTGATTTTGTCCTTCCTTGGTCGCCTCTCTTGGACTGCACATGGAGGGTTGTGGATCGCTGACCTTTCGGATGTTGTCTTTGCAAGTGCTCTCATGAGTTTTTGCTGCAATTGTTGATTATGCAATGATCCCACGCTTCACACGCGACTTCACACTCACGACTCACTCTTCATCGCATCCAACCTTTGCACAGAAGAGAGCACACTGGCACAAGCTGAGAGCACTTAGTTCAAGTCTTATTCAACAAGTCACCTGTATGCACACACTTGCTCCTATGACTGCCGAGTTCATACTGATGTAATTCTTTCTCTCTATCGTCTGCTACTCTACTCTAGTTTCACAGGCCTCTCTCACACTCTCTTTCTATGGGCTATGGCACTGGGCACTGTGGTCTTTACTGCTCTGTCTCTCACCCTCACTTTTTGCTTCCCTCACAAGGCTGCAGCTTCACTCTCTTTTTTTATCAGCTATGCTGCCGGGCACTGTCGACTACACTGCTCTGTCTCTCAGCCTGACTCGCCGCTTTCCGGACAAGACCGCAATAGCGTTTCTGCGGCAGGCACGAATGAAAACATGTGTTGATGTTCTGCCGATGTCGGCCTTATGTACTTGCTACAGTTCCCGATCTGGTTCTTTCCGGATCGGTACCCCTTTGCCTGCTGGCTATAATCTGTTTTCGACGTTTCCTGAATGTTCACTGGCTTTTGTGGCTCCGAGATGCTTTTGAACTGACAGACTGACACCTACCGACAAATTACAAAACTGGGCCACACGGAGTGCTACCCTACCGGCTTACTTCGGACAGACCTATCGGGCCTACTCCCTACTCTACAGACGGGCGTAGGACTCCTACCGGTTGGGACTATGTTACATGGAGCCCTTGGAACTGGGACTGGAACTGGGACTTCTGAGATGCGCAAAATCCTGTCGATCTCTTTTTTTTTCCCCTTACCATTTGCGCAGGGGCCATGCTAATCTTCTCTGTATCATTCCGTTTTCAACGGATGTCCCAAAGGACTCCTGTCAGGACAACATTGTCAGACATGCATCTCATGTAGGTAACAGGAAGAGCAATGTTGCATACTATAACGTGCAGACCAGAACAAGAACCGACCTTTCAATACGAAGTATAAGATAGCACAACGGAAGACTTAGATACCAGTGATCCGAACAATCAATGTTG
>BFEA01000160.1:2257355-2284672 GCA_003427395.1 Chara braunii | reverse complement strand
GTAAATCTGAAGCCTCTCTACAGCGCATCAGGCAATTCCGTCGCCTCTCTACAGCGTATCAGGCAATTCCGTCGCCTCTCTACAGCGTATCAGGCGATTCCGTCGCCTCTCTACAGCGTATCAGGCAATGTAGCATATCTTCTGGTTCATTTTCTGAGCACACCGCACATAAATCTCAACTGTTAGGGTCGTTCTTACTTCTCTTCTGATATGCAGCCACTGGTTAACCGGAAGAGCTACATATGAGATGAGCCATTGGAGGCTTCTGATTTCGACCGGGCGGATTGACTTGCATTTCTTCCATGGTATTTGTGGGATCTGACTAGCATCTTGAGTCTTGACCTATTAACTTCTGCCATCTGTTCTTTTTTTTTTGGCGCTCGCCGAAGAGGGCGCTTTCCAGAAATTCTCAGCGGCCTTTCGGCCCGTGAGGGGGTTTGGAATATAGTTTTCAACCAGCAATAGACGCGTCTCGGTTAGCCCTCACGGACTGCGTCATTGCCCCAAGCGCAAAGATTCTGCCATCTGTTCTTGATTGTTGGGTCAGGATCCTTTTTGTTTTGAGGAGGAAGTCGTAACCCAGTTTTACTGAGCATTCCCTGAGTATTCCCGGAGTATTCCCCGAGTATTCCCTGAGTATTCCCTGCGTATTCCTGAATGGGGACATTCGTCGTTTCCAGGCTTCTGCTTCTGTCTGGTGTGCAAGCCCACTCTGCTGGATCAAATTCCAAGTCTTGAATCGCCGTATCTGTTCTGAAGATTGTTTTTGGCCACGATCCGAACACTCGTACTTTTCCGAGTACGAAAGGGTTTAGGACTGTTCTTTCCACCTCTTGATTCAGGATAGATCGAAGGCCTTGCGTAGTAGTGGGTGGGGTAGTTGGGAAAGAAGTAAACACCGCCAGGGTATCCGATCCTTGCTGTTTATGGGAGAATTGAGAGGCGCTTGATGGGGTTAAATCCTGTACCCTCGCTCCCCTTGCACCCGATTTCCAGGTTGAGACTTCCTTCAACAATTTCTTCCATCCTTCAGGGATGCAATTGATATTAATGGATTGTAGATTCTCGTCTTGTCGGTGGCAACCTTTGAGCTGGGAGGCAAGTTCCTGTTCCTGTTCTGTCGCCCGGTCCTTTTTCTGCTCATTCCACAGATGGATCACTTTCCAAGCTCCATGTTTGATGATTTGATCCATGATAACCATCTCCTTCCTCTAGGCTTAAGGGATAGTTGGCGATCACGTTCGTCTTCTCACCCACGGATTACCAAACAGAGGTTGCCTCGGTACCTCGTCATTGGATTTGGGTGTACCCACCTTCGTGGGCATGACTTCCCCGGCATATCCGTAGCAATGCAGTCCACCTTTGGATTTGTGTGTACCCACCTTTGGATTTGGGTGTACCCACCTTTGGGGGCTTGGCTTCGCTTAGACCGGTTCCTCTTCGTTGATTTCTGCGCTCTGTATTTGTATTTGTATTTGGATTCCATTCCGTGGTCATTACCCAGAACAGACTGGACGTGTTTGCTGGTGTGGCTATGGGTGCTAGGCCCTTGATGCTATCCAAAGCCAGTTTATTCCATGCCGTACCAGGTTTAGTCAGTAGTTTGATTATCCATTTAACTTGTAAGGCTTTGGTTTCCTGTTTGGGGTCTATGATACCAAGATCTCCGTTGGCTGGTTTAGTATGTAGTGCCAAGCTATCTTTGGTATGCAGTTCTGTGTGTTGGGGTCGCCCGACCACAAGTATGCCCTTGCTTTACGGTTAAGTTACTTGATTGTATGGTCCGGAACTGCCCAGATTCATTCTATATACCACATCATTGAGAAAATAGATGTAGTGATGGCTAAGGGCATTGTTACGCCAGGACTTTTCTTTATTTCTTTAGTGAATGTGGCTGGGATTCCTGTCAGGTGCATGCATGTTGGAAGATCCTTCCGGGAGTAGGGTCAGGGCAATGTCAGTGCAATCAGTGGCAAAGTGAGATATTAAGCACAACTACTGGAGTGCCCACAGAAGATAGAGTGCACAAGTTCACGTACGGAATTGGCTGCCGGTCGGAACGGAAACACCTGTCGACATCACTGTCACTGCCTGCAGACTTGCAGACTGCCCTGGGGCCCTGGGGGGTTTAAAAAGGACCACCCCATCTGTGTGCGCCTGACAAGACAGCAAATGACTAAACGCTTTCCTGCGGGAATCGCCTTTAACAACGCCATGTCGCTGCACATATCATTCACCTGCTCCCGTTATCGTCCACGTCTATTCAGCATTGCCGGTTGCTGTTTTGCCAGCGGTTGGGTTGGCATCGTGTTTGCCATATGATGCATTCAAGATCGAAGATCGCCTCTGCAGAAATCTAAGAAGATTGCCTCTGCAGATCGAGTGCATACTCACAGTAGGACGTTGTCACTCGTTTCTGGGCTTGATTGTGGCCAGATACGTGCAGGTGGTGCTGTAAACGCGTTCAGGTGCATGTAAGACAGATCGGTTCAGCAACAAGTTCAGACACATATTCTGAGTGTGCACTTCTTCTTCTTCTTTTCTTTTTTTTTTCTTTTTTTTTTCTTTTTTTTCTTTTTTTTTTGTCAAACACCCCCCTGCCAGTGTTAGAGGTGCTGATAAGAGCAGACACCACTACCACCTGGGGAGAGGCTCCATCTATTGGTGGGGAGCATCACCTGCAGCTGGAAAGCTGGCCCAGCGTCCCATATACAGATTGAATTTGCAGCATGTCAGAGCCAGAAACATTGTGGAAGAGTCCTGCCAGCATTGATTACCCTGGCATCCAGGGGATCGACTGAGCAGGAGGTAGGGGAGGGGGGGAACCTCTACACCTTGAAACCGGCGCCAGATACCTACTGTAACTCTCTAGTTCCTCCCTTCCCCCACGCAGTCTGAAATGTCACTTCCCACCGCTGGAAACCGGGTCCAGCGTCCCATTAATACATCCTGTAGCACTTTTTAATTAAAACCTGAGTTTCCGCCAGCATTGATTACCCTGGGTTCCAGGGGCCGCCTCTTCAGTCAGCCTTATCCGGTTCCTGGTCCTGTCCAATCAGTCAGCACGGTATCATTGCATATCCACCATCGCCAGCTGGTGGGGCGGGAAGGGGTCGGGGAAGTCTGTGGCAGGTCGCAGCGGAATCTCCTGGACCATAGCAGTCCAGTCTCTGAAACGGATGCAGTAGTCTCGTCTGAGTTCCTCCTGGCCGTTTTCATGGGCGGGCCTGCCCTCCCATCTGACAAATGCGATCCAGCTCCCGTTCTTGCTACCCAATCAGTCCTCAGAAATTTGGCAAATTGCTTGCGTAATATACTTTGCTGAGTGATATAGATCCAGTTGGATTTGCATGTTTTGCCAATGTACCATGATTTCTTGTTGAATGTATTGTGTGCACTTCTAAATGCCGTCACAATAAAAAGGTCCGTATGGTCGTCGTCTGTTATGTGTGTGTGTTAAGCGTCTCACCCATGGCCCGACGGGCTGACAAACTCAACCGAAACCTGCGGTGCAACCGTTCGAACCATAGGCCAGTGCATGCATCCGGACTTAAGGTTCTTTCACGTGGGGAGTTGCCGAGGAAGCATTCTGATCTGTCTCCGAGTGTGACCACACTTCCTCGCTTTTTTATGCCATTGACGATGTAAGAAACATACACTATTTCACATTAATATGGCAGGACTATCCGCCAAGATCCGCACGCGCATTTAGACATAAAGAACCTAAACATACAATACTGAGAATAGGGAGGAGGGCAAAGAACAGTCCAGCGAGGAGCAGGGAGGCAACAAGGCACTGGACAGCAAGCAGCAGCGAGGGCATGGGGAAGGTGGGTGGCCAGACAAACACCACACACACACACACACACACACACACACACACACACACACANACACACACACACACACACACACACACACAGAGAGAGAGAGAGAGAGAGAGAGAGAGAGAGAGAGAGAGAGAGAGAGAGAGAGAGAGAGAGAGCAGGGTTTGGCGGGGGAGGGAGGGAGGTAGAAAGGGAAACAGACAGCAGGGCAAGGTAGCAAGGCAAAAAGGAGCAACACAACCAGGCGAAGGCAATTAAGCGAAGGGTCGGGAGGTAACCAGGCATTGGACGGCAAACAGAAACAAGCCATGTTGGCCGAAGGGCATGGGGGATGCAGGTGGTCAGACGAACAGCAAAGGCAACGAAGGGCATGGCAGTGACCCAGTGAGCCAGGGAAGGCATATTCACACTACCTAGGCCCTTATACTTCCAGAATTGCAAAATCAGCGGTCTGATCTAGTCCTGATGAATGGAGGACTCAATATAGCTGTCGATTTTGCAATTCTGTGATTATAAAGGCCTAGTGGGATTATACACTAAATGGAGGCAAGGCACAGGGAGAGAGGCAAAAGGCAGCAGACAAGGAAAAGATAAGTACCGACAGAAAGACAAAAGCGAACAAAATAAAAACTGATGATGACACATTCGGGGAGATATAGTTGGGGTGTGAAGTTACGCCAATGGAAGGCGAGAGCAAGGGAGGAGAGATTTTAAAAATAATACTTCCAAGTGAGGGGCAGGGTTTAGGGTTTAGGGTTTAGTAGACCTCAAAAGAAGGGAGAAGGCTAAATGGTTTTGGGGATACAGCGACTATGGGGAGGGCCGAATGAGGGGGAGAGCACAGGCATATAGAAATGATGGGCGAGCTCTTTCTAGATGACATAGCACTATCTGGCAGATCTGGTATTTTTTCAGGTCTGAGAGGAAAGAGGGAGTCACGGCCCTGCCTCTAAGTCGCTCCCCAGTCAATCCTTCACCATTGGTGGAGCAATCAATGCCGTTCAGGGGTCCTCCGGCCAAACGGGAGGAAGCATGAGTTTCTGCTGTAATGTAATTTGCATTCTGACTTGCCGGTGGAATAGGAACCGGACTGACGCCAAAAAAAAAAAAAAAAAAAAAAAAAAAAGGAACTGGACTGATGCTCCCCAGAATAGACGGAGCTAGGACCACAAGGCCCTGCGTTTATTAATTAAAAAAAAAAAAAAAAAAACTGGTGATGACAGATTATTTTGTTTCTTCAGATGTGCACTGACCCATCAGGAACCCTCAACAATCTCCGGCATGAACCCTTTTGACACTTGTTGAAGGCGGACAGCGTGCAGGACAAGCAGTGGAGCAGGATGCAGCAATGCACCAGGTGGAACTGGCAAAGCAACCAACCACAAGTTAAACAGGTGCTCCACATGGAAAGACAATGCAAGGCAAGCCAGATGGGAAGCTAGGCAACAGCGCAGCGAAGCACAAGGCAGCGCTAGCAAAGCAGACGAACGCCACAGCACACAAGCGCACTGCTTGGAAGGACAAGGCACGCGGATTGGCAGCCAGGCAACAGCGCAGCAAAGCACAAGGCAACACCAACAAGACAGCCAAACTGCACGACAAATAAAATTTGCTGCAAGGAAAGACATGGGAAGAGGGATGGGCAGCAAGGCAGCGAGGACCACAGACAAGGCAAGCCACACATCTAACGCGGACCAAAGCAGTTCATCACCTCTCACACCACAAGCAGAACCCCACAGACTGTCGGGCCACTTGCTGAGGCAGGCAGCCACTCCGATGAGCATCTGTCATCACGCGCAGACCGTATGCACACAGACGTCACGAGCACCGTAGACCCCCTAATAGCGTAACAGGCCCTCCAAGCATCCCACCACCGACTGCTTAGCACTTCTTAGAAGTGCGACACAACTTCCACTAAACCGGGAAGAAAGATATGCACAAAACCCAAACGAAGACATGCAAAAAACCCGAAGAAAGACTCGCAAAAAAACCAAAGAAAGACCTGCAAAAAACCCAAAGAAAGACACGTACAAAAAACGGATGGGGGGGAGTAGCTTGGAACAGGAAGAAACGCATGCATGCAAACAACAGAGAGAACAATATATATATATATATATATATATATATATATAATGAGAAATTTAATGGTTTCAATTTGCCCTTGTTTTTTCTTTTTGTTTTTCTTTTTATTTTTATTTTTGCATGTTATCACTGTGCCCGTTTTTTGCTTTTATTCTTTGTTCCGCAAAGTGCGCTCTTTTAGTTTGTAGTGATGTGACAATATATTCTCCGATGTTGCTAGCCCTCTGCTCTTGCAGATTGAGCGGCGAGCATCGGGCCTGTACAAYCAGGCACTCAYTTCTTTTGTGGAAGACAATCTATTCTTTCTCTTATCTCCTACATCTTTCTTTTTATGTTGTTCTCACCCCCTTCCTTAACGACTCTCCTGCCTCCTTCGCAGGAGCTGTATGCCTATTTGGCTGGTTTCATGGTGAACTCAGCTCCTCCATTGTTTCTTATGACAGATGTTGTTACAAAAGTTCTGCATGGTTGTTTGTCCTTTTTTGGYAAGCTTGGTATTGTGACCATGTTCATTTCTGCTGTACACCCCTTACATGGACATTCGTGATGTACATTCCATCTTGTCTATGTGTTGTGAACAACTATTATGTACACTTTTTCCTTCAGTGCATGATGTGATTGTGATGGCGGTCACTGCAAGGGCACGGGTTGCACCCCTTTCCCGTGCAGTGGGTATAGTTACGGCCCGCCTAAGGTTGGCCAGACCCGGGCGGCTGCCTCCATGCCTACTCACCTCTTGTTCCGTGTTCTTTGGGATAATCCTTCTACGCTGGCTCATGCATGTGTCAGTTGCTTGGTGACATCTTTTTATGTAGACACTGTTGGTCTATCGGTGTAAGGCTCTTGGCATTGCTGCTGGTTGCACACTTATGCTGATTGCACACTCATCGGGAGACGCAGTTTCACATTTACACCAAACTCCCTCTTTGACAATGCTGCTGACTATGAACAGCAAACAAAAAGGACGACGGCAGGAATCCCGACCTGAGCCGTCGGGCCTAAAGTCCTGTCACCTCATGCACCCACCTCCTTTCTTTGGATTGAAAAGTTGACAAAAAAATAAAAAAATGAAAAAAAACGAATAAGAAAAAAACCAAAAAAAACAATCGTTTCATAATCAATGAATTTGCAATTGAGAAATAATCAAGGGGCTGTTCCGATACTTCCCACCCCTTTCGGGAGATTTCCTGCCGTTGGCATGGCAGGTGCTATACCAAGCTTTCCTCTAGGTCACGCTGTCCCATTTGCTTATGCTCACATGTCGAACCGCCAGGCATCTGTATCTCATCGTGTAGATTGGCGTGCACACTTGGACTGGAATACTAACTTGTATTCTGCAGGAAGGTGGCGCAGGAAACAACTCCGTCATCTTAACAATGTTGTGCAGGCCGAGCGGTTTGAGTTACAATTGCGAGGTGTTGATCAACAACCTCTTGAGCCAGGTATGGACCCCCTCACTGTTCGAGGAGTGATTTATGCGATTGTTCATTTACCTTTTGGTCGCTTTTATGTTGGACAGACGATGCCTTCTGGTCATCGGAACTGCCACACTTCTGGTCATCGGGTTTTGAACAGCAGGTCTGTAGGTTAGGAATCTTGGCAGTGATAGGAGTCGTAGCTGCCACACTTCCCAAGAGTCAAGGTCGTAGCTATTACAATGCCGTAGGGTCAAGCTGACAGCCTTCTGGAGCTTCCGCAAGCGACCTTTCGTAGGTCTTAGGAGGCTGACTGTAGGCAAGTGGGCAGACTAACTCTGCCCAGTCAGCGGTACCCAGTCCTGGACACACCTTGTCAAGTTAGCAAGTACCATGTGGGAGTGTGTGCACCCGTGCCCAGTGTCCGAAAGGCAGACCTTTGACAATTCGAAGTATAAATTAAGAGGCAGCTTCAACTCAAGCATTCGTTCTGCCTGGGAGCCGTGCGGAAGCGCTGTCGGAGTGTCTTGTGTGCGGAGGTCTGCAGGTGCCCCAGGAAGAAGAGGGCTAAGAGGAGGAAGATCGGCCATAGCCGATAGGTGGTTAGTAGAGGAGAGGGACGACAGCCATAGCCTATTAGCCTCCACGTCAGCAAGTTACAGTGTTAGTGTACATGTGAGTGTGTATGAGTGTGTGTAAGTGTGTTGGTGTGCGGGACATCCAGGGAGATCTAGAGTTGTGTGTGTATGAACAAGTGCGGCCATAGTCGGTTAAGACAAGTCTGAATTTGAACTGTGTTTGTGGCTTTGTTATCTCTGCGCTTTGTATGGACGAGAGTCGCCAGCTTGATCGTCATCTGTTCGTATGCATGATGAATGCCGAAGTCGTCAAGTCTGGTTGCATTCGTATCGAAGCTGGTTCCCGCTGTTCCGTACGTTGGAGTCGTCGTCATCGTCGTTATTGCCGCTGCGCGCCGTTGTAGAAGTGAAGAAGCAGGGTGCCATGTTATCAGTGTTGATGAGGGGTAGAAGTGTCATCGGGACGCCACGTCAGCATTGCCGTTGAGAGAGAGAGAGAGAGTGGGGGCATCCTTTCATTCGCACGCCCCGCTGACGTGCGCTACTATCGGCATTGTCACGCACGCTGCCTTGCACGCCTGCGCATGTTACCGCGTCGTTCCTCGCTAGTCGTCGCACAGGCTCCGCCTTGCTGCGCGTTGCTGCCCCGCTACGTGTGCGCGTCAAGTTCTGCTGCGCGCCCAGACCCGCCACACGCCTGTTCCCCTTGAGCGCCCCATCCCAGTGCCAAATCCGTGCACCATTCCGTGTTACTGCCATCGCGCAACCGTCCTTGCTGCACGCTGCGAGTGTCATTGCGTGCTTGCTATTTGCGCACGCGCCCGCTATCATCCCCGCGCCACGTGCCGTTATAGAGAGTTGTCGGAGTCAAAGAAGAGGCCGTGCACCATTGAAGAGGAAGCTGCCATCACCGGGGAAGAAGATTGTCGGGGCGGCTGCGCAACAAAGTAGAAGGGAACCCATAGCCGCCATACTTGTTGGGAAAGAGCGAAGAAACGACGAACGACGAAGAAGAGAGAGAGAGAGAGAGAGAGAGAGAGAGAGAGAGAGAGAGAGAGAGAGAGAGAGAGAGAGAGAGAGAGAGAGAGTTGCAGCCGAAGGTGAATAGTGGTGGCCATAGTCGTTGAGCTCGGACTCTGTCTCTTATACACATCTAGATGTGTATAAGAGACAGGAGAGAGAGAGAGAGAGAGAGAGAGAGAGAGAGAGAGAGAGAGAGAGTTGCAGCCGAAGGTGAATAGTGGTGGCCATAGTCGTTGAGCTCGGACTCGGGGGAAGAGAAGACTGAAATGACGAAGAGGGAGAGAGAGAGAGAGAGAAGGAAGGAGAGACGAGGGAGAAGAAGGACACCATAGCCAAGGGGTGTTGAGGAAGAAGACGAGGGTGAAGGAGAGAGGGATTGGCGAAGAAGAGAGGGTCGACAACTGTAGCCGGATGTGGAGAAGTTGACCGGCGCATTGACCACGAAGGTTGACGAAGTTGACCGAGGCCGTTGACTACGAATTTGACCAAGCTGGAGTTGGTGTAATCTCACCAAGCCTTCAGCCTATGGATATGCACTCACCCCTTGGTACTTGCTGGGTCTGTTTGTCTCTTCTTTCTGCATTGAGTCACTTCTGTCCAGGTGGTAGGATTTTGTGCATGAAGTCATGGAGCTGCATTGACCAAACCCACATGGGCCAAGTACGGCAGCTGTCCATGATGTCTAACGACTGACACGGTACGGAGGCCAAACCCTCCCAAGGACCGATACAGACCGGCAGGCTGCTTAGTGCGGCATTGTTGGCCCAAAATCCGAGTTGTGGGCTGCACAACCGACTGTCTAAGTCTTGAGAGGACTTCGCTCATCACGTCGTCCTGTTTGCGATATTAAAGAATTCCTAGAGAGCTACGGGGGATCTCCTTAAATGCCTCCTGGTCAGCAGTGAAGTCTTGTAGTGACAACCTTAGTAGTAGGTTTAGGCTAGAGACCCTAGTTGACATGATCCGAGAGGATTCTGTAGTCCTTTAGAGAGTTAGTCAGTTTGTGGGTAAGTCCACGTGGCGAGGAGTGAGACAGACACCTGTTGCGCACCATTCACCATGGATGATTACACGATGTATGGCTTGCTCGTGGGGTTCTCCTTGTGGGGGACCCATAAGCGTCTCCTGTTCCCATTAGGCTTCTGGCACACGTGTCATGCTGTAATGCAGGGTTATGACCAAGGGTGGTACTAGGACCACTCCCTATACAAAGGAGCAGGAGGAGGAGGCCGCGAAGATTTTGGCAGAGCAGAAGGCCAGAAAGGAGAAAAAGGAATTGGAGAAGAAGGCAAAGCGGGTGGCTCTCTTGGCAGAGAAGGCCATGAAGAAGAAGAGTTGGAGGAAGAACTGAAACGACTGCAAAAAGAAAAGGAAGCAGTTGCAACAACCGTTAAAAAAGAAGAAGAAGAAGAAGGTAAGACTCCCCTATAGCAGACAAAACAGAGAGGGGATTCAAGTGGTATGAGCAAAGAAGTTAAACGGATGAAGAAGATTGTGACAAAGTGGGTGGCGAACCTGTTCCTGGGAGAAGATGAGGAAGCCATGATGTATGTTCCGAAGGAAGAGAGAGAGGAAACGATCAAATAAATCCAAGCAGAGAAAAACCCTGCAGCGTCAGGCGATGGAGGATGAAAAGGAGATGGAGTGGAAGTTGCGCCTCACAAGGGAAAGAAGGAGGCCGTTGAAGGCAGCATCCGAGATAGAGGAGTTGGCAGCAGCAGGGGAGCAACATGGGCGATTGACGACGCAGGTAGATCTCCAAAACAAAGTGGAGATGTTAGCCCAAAATGTAGAAGTGATGTTGAGGGCGCAACAAGAGCAAATACGCTATTTGAAGGGTCGTGATATAACCCTGCAGTCCATACGCTTAGGGTTCAGAGACTTTGCATATAACACAATGATGCGTGTGGGCATTGAGATGCAGGCACGAAGTAATAACAAGAATAGCGAGCCCAATAACAGATTCTACAGCAGCTACAGTTAATACGAATAAAGCAAAAATTGCCAAGTACAAAGGCACATTTTGGTAATCGTACACCTACTTCAGACTTTCAGCCATATCTGTACGGATTACGAAAAGAAATCGTTATTATTGATTTAGAAAGAACACCATAGATGGCGCCAAGATAGCAGCCCCAAAGGAGGAGGAAGCATGCTCACAAAGGAAACGGATGCAGGTGAAATTCCCTAATCCCTACAATGGGAAATAGAGAGAGGACTTCGATAGCTGGGAGGCAAACATTAATTCCTATGTGCACCTTCAGGATATTGTGCCCGAGGAACAAGTCCTCGTGACCTTTCACGCCCTCAGAGACGAGGCATCCAACTTCGCCAGATCGTTAGCCCGCGCTGTCAAGTGTGATAATGATATGGTCGCATACTCCATTATTACACCTTTGAGTGAACTCCTCAAAGCCCTCCGCGATCGATTTGCAGATGTCACTAGATGTCTTAGGGTTTTCTGACAAATTGCAAACGATCCACTCACGACCTTGGAAGAGTGCAAGAACACTCGAAGGCGCCATGAACGAATTTGTTGTCGTCCCTGACCATGGGGTCACTGAGCCTCAACTTGTCCACTTAGTCTTTCGCCCTATGCTCGAGACTCTGCACAGACACTTTTTTGACAAGATGCAACAACCCAATATGACATACGATGCATTTGGCAGAGACATTACTTACGAGGCCTAATTTACGCCAGTTTTCACTTTCTAGCACAAGGACCTACATAAAGGCAAAAAGTGAAAGGGTCGTACCTTCTCAGGCCAAGTCAGGGCCAAGGATCATTTGATCCTTACTTTAGACGAAGATGGTATGGACAAGGTCCCTTATAGTGAGATTGAGTGGGGCGTCGACGAGGAGGACAGTGGTGTAGGCCAGGGGAGTACTGATGCTGTTGCCTCGACCGGAGGGATGTCGCAAGGAGGAGGTAGAGGCTGAGGCCAAGGGGGCCAGACCTTTAGTGGTCGAGGACAGGGCAACCAGGGGGTTGGTGGTAGAGGAAACCGTTGTGACCCTGACACATTATCAAATACTGCTCAAAATACAGAGACACTTGGCGAACTGCTGCAGAGGCAACAAAAGGCAACCGCTGGTAGAGGTAGCAATTGCCCTTACCCTTATACCATGTAGAGAAGAGTGCGCGCACCACATAAAAAACTCCCAACCCGCATGAGCCTATGGCAGAGGTTTTTGGTCAGCGCCTAGTTAGTTGTCCGGAGACTGCTTGTGTTAGAGTCGCTCTAGGCGCTTCCCTCATAGGATTGGCAGAAGAGTTGAAGGATAGGATGCCAGTCTAGGCCCAGATGAAAAAAAAACCCGAAAAGGACAGCTACTGTTAGTAGATGTAGAAGTTTTTAGAGGCAGTGTAGGGACCCTTATAGATAGTGAGGCCACACGTGACTATATTAGTCGTAAAGCACTGAAGAAGCTAAAGCTGAATCTGAAGGTCCAAAAGCTAGAAAAACCTATAATAAGTATCCTCACAGACAATCACACAATACGAATCGAGGATTATGTTGAGGGAGTCCAGGCGTATTTTCGCCTATAGAAAAATGAGAAGGTAGAGAGGGTTCTCCATTCCATGACTCTCCTCGTAGAGGACCACCTCCCGTTTGATATGGTCCTAGAAATGGACTTGGGAGAGGCAGCAAGAGTCACACTGCATTTAAGAGAACATGAGTGTAGGCTTCCTAGTCCTTCAGGTGACGCTAAGACGACTCGCCTGTTTCATGTGTCAGGAGTAGATAACCCACTGACACATTGTTGTCTCAGTGCTCCGCGTTCGCACGATTAGTGAAACAAGAACAATTACAAGAGCAGGTCTTTGTGAAATTGTGGTCTATGTCGGGTTAGTCACTTAGCCTAAAAAGAAAGAACTCACCAACCCACTTATCGCCAAGTTGTCGGAGTCTCCTTCAGGAGTAGTTCCGCGTCCTATCCAACACCGCATTGAGATAGAGTCTGGCAATAGGACTCCCAAAGGAGCAGTGTATAGGATGTCTCCTAAGGAGTTGGAGGAGTTGCGCAAACAGTTAGACGAGCTCCTCGAGAATGGGTGGATTAGGCCCAATTCGTCTTCATTTGGAGCACATGTTCTCTTTGTCCCCAAGAACGAGGGATAGCTTAGAATGTGCATTGATTATAGGGGTATCAACGTCGTTACAGTGAAGAATGTTGAACCATTGCCCCGTATAGATGCTCTGTTGGACCGGGTGCAGAGCTGCAAATACTTCTCGAACACAAATTTGAAGTCATTGTACCACTAGATAGAGGTCCACCCTGACGACCAGTACAAAACAGCGTTCAAGACCAGATATGGACATCATGAGTTTATAGTAATGTCCTTTGGACTAACCAACGCATTGACCACATTTCAGCGCTGTATGAATTATTTGTTTAGGTTGTGGTTAAATAGATTTGTAGTTGTTTACTTAGATGATATTTTGATTTTTAGTAAGACCCTCCAGGAGCATGAGGCTCATCTGAGGCAGATCCTGGAAACGTTACGCGAAGCAAATTTCAAGATGAATGCGAAGAAGTGTGAATGGGTCAAGACAAAGATTTTGTACTTGAGTCATGTCTTAGATGGTGATGGCATAAAACCTGAGGACAACAATATCGCAGCGTTCAGAGATTGAAGAACCCCTCGTACCCTCACAAAATTGAGGTCATTCCTAGGATTGGCTAATTATTATAGGGAGTTTGTGAGAAAATTATCCGCAATCGTTGCTCCTCTTCGCATACTGCTAAAGAAAGAGGCAATCTGAAAGTGGGACCAAAGACTGTACAGATAGAGTACCCAATCCTCAATGTACCTGATCCATTCTTACCCTTTGTTGTTATAACCGATGCAAGGAAGTATGCTATTGGTGGTGTCTTACAACAAGACGATGTCAATGGGTATAGACCCGTAGAGTTCATGTCTGCTGGATTGCCTTCAAAGAAGGTAGCGACATCTACCTATGAGAGGGGACTCTACGCCCCCAGGCAAGTGTTGGACCATTGAAGACACTACTTGCTTGGGAGGCACTTCAAAGTGCATCCAGACCACGAGACATTGAGCTGGCCGAAGACGCAGGCCAAGATGACACTTAGGCTTAGTAGGTGGGCCGCCGAGATATCAATTTGACTTCGAGCTCAAGCTAGTCAAAAGAAAGTACAATGTGGTTGCTGACACCCTTAGTAGAAGAGCCGACCACTTTGGAGCTATAGTTCACTATCTGGATATAGGGTCAGACTTACAGCAAAAGTCATAGATGCATGTACGCAGGATCCTATCTACAATGACCTCCTCAAGAGAGCCAAGGAGGACACTGCCAGTGAACCTCATTATTGCACCACTAATGGATTGTTGTTCGAGAAGACAAACGTCGTAGATCGACTATGCATTCCCAATAGCGAGGAGATCCGTAGTTTGATCCTAGGGGAATGTCACGATACAGAAGGGCACTTCAGTTGGCAAAAAACACACGCCAACCTGATGCATGCCTACATGTGGCTTAGCATGAAAGCTGATTGTATAGAGTATGTGCGTAGTTGCAAGGTGTGCCAGCACAATAAAACTACGACACGAGCCCCGCTGGGTGTTCTCATACAGTATTATACTTTGAAATTATTTAATTATTTGATTAAAGATTGAGATAGATGAATTAAGGATTTAATAAGTTAGGGATTTAGGTATTGAAACAACACCTTTGGAAAAAAGTATAGTTGGAAAAATTAAGAGACTAAGGATTGTGAAGGCATTAGGAATAATGAGAATACTAAGGATTGTGAAGGCATTAGGAATAATGAGAATACTAAGGGTTGTGAATGCATTAGGAATAATGAGAATATAAGTAGAATATTAGTAAGTTGGTAATTAGGGTGACATTTATGATCAGGAATATGAAGTTAGAGATTCGTGATACCTGGAAATAAATAATAAAATAAAGCGCGCCCCCATACCTCTTTCCTCCCCAAAACCACTAATTCCAACCCCCTCGCTCACTACTTCTTCTCCCTTCCTCCCTCCCTCGTTTAACCCCTCCTTCTGCATCCCTCGGTCCTCCCACACCCTTCCCTCCTCTAATTCCTCCATCATCGCTCGGATTCGCTCCCACTCCCCCTTCCTTTTTCCCTCAAAAGAGGGAAACAGCAGAGAGCGAAGCGCCAGAAAGAAATGAGGAGACAAAGAGTGAATAGAGGAAAACTGGCAGCGAATGAGGAGAGAAGGAATGGAGAGGAGAAAGAGATGAAGCTACAGAGTAGGAGGAGGAGAGAAGGACGCCTAGTGAAAAGAGAAGAAGAAGAGTTGTTCCCACGATGATGCTGATAATGACGATCCTAATGATGATGATAAAGATGACGACCCTACGACGATGATGTCCCTTGCAGATAATGACGATGATGATGACCCTTGAAGATGCTGCCCTGCCGCTATAGATGAAGATGATACTCCCCGATGCTGACAGGGATGATGATGATGATGATGATAAATGAGCGTACTCTTCAACAACAATGAGTACAAACCCCATCGTACCCACTCTATATAGCGGAGAGTATTCCACTCTCCAACTCAAGGAGGTCTGCTCCTTCGTGAAAGCAACCCTCCCTTTCCTCCAGTGCGCCAGCCTGTGCCGCCACATGGATGAAGCACAAAGCAAGCACTAACCCCTTCATAGCCATGAACGCCCGCTCATTGCATGCTTACATGGTCCTTGGCCACCATATCAGTCATCCGTCCTCCAGCCAGCGCTCGCACCTGCCAACCAGCGCACACACCCATCAGCCAGCGCTCACCAGCTAGCGTGTTGAACAGGTTGTGGGTGAAGTCGTCTGGCTGGTTCGACGACCATACTTCACATATCAGGGCCTTCCTGTCCCATAACCAGGGTGCCCTTGTTTCCAGCTGGTTCCAGATCCCATCCGATCAGTGCTATATCGGAAGATAATCTTTGCGGACACAACTTGCAACCCCGCTCAACAATAGCACAATTCTCCAAAAGAAGTCATCCTAACAGAATCACAGTGACGGATAAGTCACCTGCCTACAAGTAGAACCCGATAAGCTTTTCTGCTGGTGGAGACAAAGATTCATCTAAGTCGAGGGCAGGGCAGCGACATAGACGGAAGTAAATAGAGATTGAACTTCTGCTTACTTTTGGTGTCTTTTCGTCTCTAGTCGAGTCTACCGTGTGAGCCTGAGACCAATCTCCAGTGGGACCTTTGGTTTTACTGGATTAGGCCTTCATACCAAAGGGCTTATCATAAATGCCTAGCTAGTTGATGATTCAGAAACAATTATGCCTTGAAGAGAATGTTAACGGTTAACCTCTGAGTACTACTAGATGTATAAGAGAGATTAACCTGGGACTTGTGTTGTCCTCTTGCAAGCCTAAGACTACATCAGCACCTCTTCAGCTTTCTGTGGGGGGGGGGCGGATATACAGTCTACCGAGCAGTGGATTTGATACTATTTTACAATTTCCCTGCAACAATGATTGAGACATCATTAGGAAGCACTGATTCAGAAGCATATTAAACCGCTCATAAAAAAAAAAACACCTCTATGGTGCGCGTAATGAGGCACATAAACAGGAACCAAGCAAATTACTTCTCCCTCGATTGAGGCTTCAAACCACCAGTTCACACGAGTGTAAGTAGTGCCCGTACCGCTACATGCGGTCGGAGTATTTCGATCCGGGCCTGGGTGGGCAGCCAAAGCGGCAGGCCACTTTGGAAAGGTCCAGTTGCAGGCTCTCACGCCTTGGAAGGCTTCTCTGTGACGAACCCACTGGGATGGCAGTCCGTGAGGATCAAGATGAGGGGATGAGGATGCGGGAGATGGAGCTGGAGCTGGAAGAGACAATGCAACTTCAATGCCGATTCAACATGCACATACTCCAAAGTGTGCACATGAAGAATGAGACTGAAGCAGACTGTAGCTGGGTATACCCCCAGCAGACTGACTGGACTGGAATGGATTGGACTGGACTGGCCTGGTACTAACAGTGGTACCGGGCAAGATTGGATTAGACTGAATGAATGTACGACATGTGGGATTGGGACATGGCACAGTCCCACAAGCCGAATAGGCAAATAGCCAGATAACCCTGGATGTAGGGCAGGGCATCTAGAGGCACGCTGCACAATCCTCAGACTTGTAGTGGATCGCAAGAGCCATAAACATGCTTCCGCTGAAGCAGCGGAACTCTGGAGCAAAAGAAAACTGTGAAATCTAGGATGTGGAGCAAGCTTCATGCGGAGTCCATGCGATGCAGCTTAGGCTACATAATGTCAAATCAAAAGCAAGTGTCTGGTATACACATCCTAACTAACAACAGAAAATGAAATGTAGCAAAATACAATCCTAAGGTTCTTGAGGCAATTGCCGCAGTGCTGAAAGTAAAAGATAACAATATGTCACAAGATAATGTCCTGCCGCTGAACCACTAAGAGTGAGATGGTCTCTGAGGGGGTTAATGCAACCTAAGAATTGAAACTCCTAAGGGCAGTTACACACTAAGGTGGGATAGGTCATCAATCTTAAGGTGAGGGAGTGGTAGCGAAACAAAACCAATGACCCTAATAGATAGACCATCAAGGCGGGTAATGCTAAACGACACCATGCAGGGTCGACCATGAAAGGGGAGCCTGGAATAGGGTAGACATATGCCTAACTGAAAGCATGCAGTGGTCGATACTAGGGTGATGAGGGTAGCGGGTAAGAGAAACATACGCACAACTCACCGACTGGGGAGGGAGCTAGGTCGGGGAGCAGGGAGACCAAGATAACGGTACACTCCCAATGTCTATGCGATACCGAGGAAGAGTCCAACTTAAAGAAAACCAGGTAACTGAGAACCATCATGCAACACATACAAGGGAATGCACAAGGTAGGGTGGTGGCGTGAAGTAGTCACGTCCAAAGTAGCTGAAGGCTGAAGCCGATAAGATAGTTGAAGTCATTGAAGTGGTCGATGACGTTGGTGAAGTAGGAGTCGAATCGATGTCGAAGCATAACCACAAAACGCTAACATTCTAAAGAAGTTGATGATGGAGTACTTGAAGGTCTAAGTCGGTAGGAAGATAGTAGGTGATCAGAGTGTCAGTCGTCAAGTGGCCGAGGGCGTTGACGAGTGCGCTGTGGAGGAGAGGAGGCGTTCATCTGCTGTTAAAGAGCGATCTCAGAGGAGTGACTTCATCCTTAGTAATCCCCTCAGTCGGAGGAGGAGGAAGAGAGTCAGTCGGCTGGGTAGTAGCATATGTCTCAGCAGGACAAGCACACACAAACATTCGAGTGTGTTCCAAGTGTTTGAGGGGCTCCCAAGTAGCCTCCTCATCAGGATAGCCATAAGGTACTTGATTCGTAGAGGGTTATCGTCGGTAACTCGGTGAGATATAATGTCAGAAACGATGAACTCCTCGTGACCGTCCACCATGATAGGTGGAGGGCACTCATAAGGACGTCTGGCAAAGCCCCCGAATGGTTTGCGATAAGGACGTAACAAGGAGACATGACAAACATCGTGTACGGGAGTCTATCGAAGGTAATCAGGTAGCTTCACAGGGAAGCTAACCGGACCAGCAGCAGTATCAGAACCGACGGCCTGAAGGATGCGGCATGGACCGAAGAAGCAACAATTGAACTTGCGAAGCGGTGCAAGTGACATGCGTCGATCAGCACATCGTCATCAACTTTCAATGAATGATCCATTCATGATCGGTCTACTCGTGTGGCCATGTGAGTCTGGGAGTCGACTTGTTTTTCATGTGCATGCTTCATAATCGTCGCTGTGTGCAATTGCAGGACAACGAGTGTCTGGGCGCAACCGCAACGGTCGTAAGAAATCCACGTGTATGTGAGGGTGGTAGTCGAGGTCACAATAAAATGACGACATCCCCATGGCTGGCGAAACGGGGTGGTTGTACGCATTCTCTGCGTGGGCTAAGTGTAAGTCTCGCTGCTAGTCATCCCTAATGGATTTTTAGAGGACGTTACGGAGAGTTTTATTGATAATCTCAGTCTGACCATCCGTCTGAGGGTGGTAAGATGACAAGAAGCGGAGTTGGGATCCATACACCTCGTGTAGGCATCGCCAGAATGTGTTGGTAAAGCACGGGTCTTGGTTGAAGATGATGCTCTGAGGTAAGTCGTGATCTCTCACGATTCGGTCGAAAACGATGTCGGAGAGTTCACGAGCGCTAATGCGATAGTGGCACGAGACAAAATATGCACTCTTAGTGAAACAATCTTCGACGACTAAGATAACATTATGACTGCACTCAGTGGGAGGGGGAAGGGGACCAACAAAATCCATCGAGATGGACTTCCAACGACCCTTGAGGATGGATAGAGGCTGAAATAACCCATACGAAAGATCGTTCGCACTGTTCACCTCCTGGCAGGCAAGACACTCCTGGAAGTAGGTTTTGACGAAGTCGTTGGACTCCCGCCACATGTATAGGTGACAGACACGAGCCCATGTCCTGTGAAATCCCATATGACCAACAATTGTCTAGTCACGGAACTCTGCTACGACCTGAATATGGAGTTGTCAAAAGTGGAGAGAACGTTGATACATGATTCTAGTTGATCCGATCTACCATGCCAGTTCACGACACCGTTCTCATCGAGGAAGTATGAAGGAAAAATCTTTTATGTAACTGATTGAATGCCCTGATTGCACGTTCTCGTTCAAACTTGAGCGTCAATTCCCCTTTGCGCGCGTTTAATCCCATTCAATCCTGCCATGTGGCAGGGGGTGCGAAAAATTGAATGCGCGCCCTTTGGCGACACGCACATGTCGGCAGCTACCAGAGGGTGTACGACGTTTTAAAAAAAAATATGAAAAAAAATCCCCTGTGTGTGTGTGTGTGTGTGTGTGTGTGTGTGTATTTATACATTAAATTACATGTTCTAGCGGTATATTCATTCGATTTTGCTCATCCGATTGATGAAAGTACCATGAGGTCAACTGCGAGGTTGGAGGCAAACCTGATTTCTTCTCCCTCTCTCTCTCTCTAAAAAAAAAAAAAAAGTGTGGCAGTGTATATGTTCATATCCTAGTGGAAAATTTATCCATTTTTCTCATCTTATTGATGAAAGTAGAGTGAGGTCAGTCGTAGGGTTGGAGACTTACCTGTTGGTCGGTGTGCTGCTCATCCTATCGATAACACGAAGGAATACAAACGGTCTTGCCACTCCGCAGTGTCGCGTGGATATCACGATAATCCGGATTCCGGACAATGGCGGTACTGAGTGTCATATGCGTCGATCACCGACTGATCAATGGTGGCGGCCGATATGACAGTAAGATGGATGAAATCCTTACAAACAATTCCTTCAGCGCCTTCGGTCGGGGACCTGGCTCTTGAGAGCCATTTGGCACGCATCCTCGGGTTTTAGGGTAGTAAGCGTTAATTACCCTCCCACCAACAAATAGATACAAATATGAATAACCAAACCACATCATCAAAATGTCAAATACCAAGCGACATCTTCAAACCCGAAATGGTGTCTTCGAGAAAAAGTACCCATGTACTGACTAATTCCAAATAATGGAAACTACCCAATGATAAATAAGAAAAATAAATAAAAACGTAGGTTACAAGATGTCTGATCGGAGACGTTTCAGTCGGACGTCCGGTGAGCGAGTTGTTCGGAATCCCGGACAACTAATTTTCTTTAAAAAAAAAACAATAAAAAACAAGGGGTTGCGCTAGATGGGGTGACCCCATATAAAAAAACAAACAGTTGATTTGGAGCAAAAAAACAAAATGCAAAGCATGGGGAAGAGGGGCTTGGGGGGGGTGGGTTGGGGTGCGTGATTGAAATTGACCCCAATAAGATCAACTCGTTTGGTTGAAATTGACACATACATCTTTGGCGATTTTTATCTTTCAATTTCTACGGGCTTAAATGACCCAACAATTTTGTGGCATATACCTCATTTAAGGGAGAACCCACAAGAAAATTAAAAAAAAAAACAAAAATATTACTATTATTTTTTTTAGACGGTCGAACATACTGTCATTGGAGGTCGTCTCCCTTGTTGTCCGGACGGACAAGTCGGACATCTTGGGGGGCCCTTTACATCCGCTTTGGTAAGCTAGCCAAAAAACAATTAAAAGGTAACTTACATGACCAATCGAACTGTAAGCTAAAAATAAATTGACTTTCTTTTGAACCATTGCAGCTAATGTTCCTAGTATCATGGAAGTAATACTGCAAAAAAAAAAGATTGTTTGCCATGTTGGATAATAAAAACTAAAAATAAAATTATTTTTCTGGAAACATAACAAAACTATCAAAACTACACCTCAAATTTTAAGTGCGTTGTAGGCACTCTCTAGAGATTCATTTTGTCACGATGAATAAAGTTCATTTAGTACCCATTGCCTGACAATCTTTTGTTGAAATGATTTATAAATTTGTTTTAAACTTAGTTAATAAACAAATAAGTGTGTACCAACAATTAACACAATATTTTTTTTTTCCATCTTTGTCACTTTTTTTTTTTTTTTCATTTTGTAATCTAATTGGCATGATTCCTCGCAGTAAAGATGATTTAGCTATGAAATCATCATCCCAGTAAGATACGTCAATGATTTCGTTGTTCTTCATAAGGCTCAAAGAGTTGTTGGAAAAATGGCAAAAAAAGTATTGTCAAATATGACTATCTTCTCTTTTTTTGTCGGCGACCGGTCAAATACAAAGGCCCTTTAGGGCTCAAATTTCTCATGATGTACTAAATTACTTACAAAGATATGCATACAGTCTAGGAATACCTCAAGATAAACACCCATCCAAACAACTCCAAGTACAAGAAATAAGATCATCACTAAAAATTTGAAAGATAAGTCGAAGGATAATTTGATTATTAACACAAATATTTTTATGACTTATAAGTTGTCCTGCTGTAAAAATAGTATAGCAAAAATTCATACGTAGAAGATAAATGCCGAGTCTTTTTTCCATTAATAATAGCAAATTTTTTTGTTTGTCTAAATAAGTATACGTCATATACCCAACCCAACCCAACGCAACCCAACCCAACCTAAGAATTCAAGCATATCGTATAGTATAGTCCAATAACTTGCTTCAGAAACAACAAAACGAATCCGTAGTTTGATGCTCTATCCAATTGAGTTACAAACACATTCATTCATCCTTTTCGTCTAGGGGTATATGACATCACTTTAGGGTCTCATATGTGTATTTGTCCAATTGATGTAACGTAATGTTACATAGTAGAGGCGTTCGCAAAAATGTAAGAGCATATATAACATTTTTTCTTGAATATAAAATTTGAACCTACAACAATGAGTTTACGAGTTCGAGTCAATCCAATCTTAGTTAGTCAACTAGTTGAATTACCAATTGAACATAGTCATTACTGTCAAGAATAAGCAAATAAAAATTATAAATGATGTAAATCTTCTTGAATATTTTGTAATCTTATTGGCATGATTCTTTATAGTTTTATAGTACCAAGTCATTTTGTGGTCACTTTTGATCTTTCATTTATGTTTTTATGTTATTGCAACATTAAAACAGTAAGATGCGATTTGATTTGTAGTAGATAGGGAAAACCAGACCCGGATCTTATCTTCCATGACAATGTGTTGACGAACTAGTGAGTAACACGTGTGAATCCATCAAACAGTTTCAGAAAAATTCCCAAACAGTCTAGATAGTCAATTTAATGTGATAGTCTAAACTTTTAGCGATGTTTGATGGGTCCGTGTAGTATTAGGTAGTTGGTTAGGTAAAGGCTGACCAAGAGGTAGATGCTTGTGCCTTAGCATAATCTATTTTATCTGAGAATATATGCAAAGATGTTTGACCATATTTTTTGCATCCTCGGACTACGAATTCGGTTTTTTTTTTTGCCAATGTTTATTATATATGCTCACATATATTAACAGACATTGGTGATCGTTGCCCCCAACTTGGGGGAAATGCAATTTAAGTAAGTTTCGTGAATTGAAAGAGACAAATTACCCAATTACTCTATTGACAATGCTCTTCAGTCGCATGGCAAATCCCTCCAACTCATGAAGTACCATATTGGATAAAAGAGGGCCTAAGGGCCGACCAATGTGGTTAAGCGCATCTTCAACACTTTGAAAACTTATCACTTAAAGCTCTAGATACAACACAACATATTTGCAAGGTTCCGCGTTATAAAAAATAAAAAAATGTTGCTGATTGTCCGCACCGACGCAATCATTATTGGATACTCGGCGGAGGTTTCAACATATAGCCAACCTGAAATATTACAAAATACTAAAATGAGAAATAAAATGGAATGAACATAAAAAAACGAAAAAAATAAAGCAATCTATTTGTTTGTCTGAAATTAAAAATAATTTATTTAGTTATTTGTTTGGTTTAGCCATATACATATGACGGAGCCTACGATCGGACTTGAACCGGAGGTCTTTCCCTTCCCAAGGGAATGCTCTACCGCTTAAGCTACGTGGGCTCACGAAAAAATTGAAGACGATCGGTGGTCAGAACGGAAGGACAAAGGCATCGACGACGCGGCTCGTTTCACCCTTTATAGGCTGAGTTGTGAAATTGAACTTGGATAAATCACGCCACCAGCATGCCTGTCGAGGGGAAAACTTGGGGTTCGTGAGGAAAGCTTGGACAACTGAGTTGTTCGTGCAAACCGTGAAGGGCGCCCCATACAGATAATGATGTCAGTGTCGGGTAGGATAAACTACTGTAAGAACCTCACGTGCATCGACAATGTAGTTTATCTCGACAGGCAGTAGCTAGTGGAAGTAGAAGGCGATTGGACAATGTAGTTTACCTCCTCGACGGTGAGGGGGTAAGTGACGGGAGGACTATCAGTGGAGGGAAGTGGTGGAAGGATAGACGTCAGTCGAGAAGCTGTGTCAACAGGAGAGGGAGGGGAGTGGGGAACATGGAGAGAAGGTTAACAACAGTCATATTTTTCATCACCACTTCAGGACACCCTTCACCACTTCAGGATGCAGCCTGCCTAAACAGGTGGTTTTCAGGGTCTTCAGACCTTTCACCACTTCAGGACACCCTTCATCACTTCAGGATGCAACCTGCCTAAACAGGTAGTTTTCACGGTCTTCAGACCTTTCACCACTTCCGGACCATTCAAGTTTGAAAATCCTGAATGGTCCTGAAGTGGTGAAAGCTCCGAAGGCCTTGAAAACCACCTGTTTAGGCAGGCTGCATCTTGAAGTGGTGAAGGGTGGTTTTCATGGTCTTCGGACCTTTCACCACTTCAGAACCATTCAGGATTTTCAGACTGCCAAAAACTCGCACTTTACCATTTCAGAAAACCCTTAACCTCTTCAAGATGCAGCCTGCCTAAACAGGTGGTTTTCAGGGTCTTCGGACCTTTCACCACTTCAAGACCATTCAGGATTTTCAGACTGCCCAAAACTCCCACTTCAAAATTTTCATTCCTAAATTTTCAGCTACCCGATAACCGCTTGTGGGAACATGGGGATAAAACGAATTAGAAGGAGTGAAAAACATATGAGAAAGTACAACTCCGACTAGAAAATATGGCGCATCGGTGGTGACTGTGAAGGGACGATCAAAATCGGGGAGACGATGAACCGACACACAAACCATCACCTTCTTAAGGGAGTGAAAAACATCCTCGTAGACAGATGTCCAAAACCATGGCGGGTTCTTTCAGAGCAGGGTGGAGGTCAGGACGTAGGAATAGCCGCCGTATCCGCAGATGAAGTTCCTGTAGTAACTTGTGAGTCTGAGGAAATTGCAAAGCTGCTTGGCGGATGTGGGGACGGATCATCGCAATAGTAGTGATCTTCGTGTCGCCCATATTGAGACCCTGGTCAGACACATGATGTCCTATGAAGTCTACTTTGTGCTGGACAAAACTACACTTACTAAGCTTGGTAAAGTGACACTTACCGAGCTTGGCATAAAAAACATGCTTGTGTAACCGCTGTAGGAGATCATGAAGGTGTCTGAGGTGGTCTTCTAAGGTACGACTGTAGACCAAGATGTCGTTCATTTACACGAGAATGTATTCTTCAAGGATGTCATTGAAGATACCGTTCATTGCCGTCTGGAAGGTGGTGATGTTAAATACTATCACTGTGAACTCGTAGTGGTCGAAGCGCGATTAAAACGCGGTCTTCGGATAGTCCTCTTCGACAACGCAGATTTGGTGGTAACCGCTACGAAGATCGATCTTTGTGAAGAAGCGGTTGCCCACCAGATGGTCAAACATCTCATCCGAACGAGGCATGGGATAACTTTTCTTAACCATGTAACGATTAAGGCTGCGATAATTGATGCAGAGGCGGTGACTTCCGTCCGCTTTGCGGGTAAAGATGACGGGTGCACCTGAGGAGGAGTTACTGGGTTAAATGAAACCGAGTCGAAGGAGCTCCTCAAGTTGACGCTTGAGTTTCGTCGCCTCCAGAATCGAGAGTTAGCAGAGTGTCTAATGGTGAATGAAATGGTCAGACACGAGCTGGATAAAATGCTAAACACCGTGCATCGAAGAGATTTCACTGTATGAGAAATACGAGGGAAAGAGGTCGCAGTACTCTCGAATCAGGTAACGAACAACGGACTCTAAGTCGGCCGTGAACCGCTTCCTCATCGTTTGCGTCGGCACGAAACGTGTGTGTGGACTCTGCAGTGGACGACGTAGGGACCTGGGATGTCAAGGGGTTATCCACAGGTTAAGGGGTGAATGTAGAAATAGAAGCCGCGAAGATGGAGGAATAGCCAGGGGGATTCGACTCCAAGGAGATGAGCTCAACCTCTTGACAGAGTGAATCATAGAGAAGAAGATCCATGACGTTCACCGAGTAAAAGGTGACGTCCTCTTGACGTATGAAGTGAGCAAACTAGCGAGGAGAAGTGGAGGCGATGTTTGGGTGGGACCCATAGGGGCGAGGATCCTGGGGAGGGTGGTGAGGAGGGTTGTCGCTTGTGGTGCCAGGGAATGAGATACAATACGTATGAGCACACTTCATTTTGAGAACGAGTGTCTCGGTTACCCATCTGGGCTCTGTGCCACGAAAGTTGCAAGACCAGGGAGTGTCAAGGATAAAGTTGTACGCAGTCTCCAACACATCGAAGTATGTAGAGGAGTGGTAGTGACACGGAGATGGGAGAGCGAGACCCGGAGGTAGCTAGGCGAGCTTGCTCAACCACGTGAGGGTGAACGAAATCCCCCTGTGAGTCGGAGTCCCATAAAGCGTGGTACACCCTCATAGATGTGCCAAAACGAATATGAATAATGAGGAGGGTGCGATCAGGGTCATAGAGCAGAGCGAGAAGACGACGCAGGACGTTTACGTGTCTCGTGAGTCGCTCCTGACGAGCCTGAAGAGAATGCTCAAATCCAGGAGGGATGACACAACGTCATCGCGAGTTGTGAGCTGAGCGCTACAACAAACTGTGCGAATGGCGCGACGCGTTGGACGTCTCAGAAGGGAAGCACTAGATGCGGCGGTCTGTTGTGGGGCAGACGGTACCTCAACAAGCGGCGGGGCAGAGGGAACTGCGTCTGTCGTTTCTTGAGGAGCCTCTGGTGTGGTAGTCAAAGGAGCAAACAGCGACTCGGTGGTCGGGAAGTCGGCTATGTGCAAGGCCTTAGCGGTACAATGCACTGTGCCTAGCTGGATAGGATTGGCCGGGTGGGGTTGAGGGAGGACAGAGATCGGCGTTGATGAGAAATGACAACATAGTGTCGATCAAGGGCGGCATGGTATGAACACCGTGAGGAGGTGTGTCCATCCTGGTGACAACGAAGGCAACCGTGACGGGCCTCGAGGGCGGTGCGCTCCTCAGGAGGGACGAAACCCTGTGGGAGGTCTACCTGTGGAACAATGAAGGTGTGGGCGCAAGCCTGTGCAAGCATGACCCATGATGGACAACGCCATCTGCACGCGGTCGCCCATTGGGACAATGTCCTCATCCAAGTGATATTGGATGGCATCCTGAAACTCGAGGTGCTTGGGGGCATCCCCAAGTGTAAGGTGAAGGTCAATCGGGGTGTCGTCGCCGTACTCGAGCGCATTGTAGCACCGAGAGAAGGAAGCTTCGGTCTGAGTGGGGCGGCGAAAACGACCAGCAAAAGAGGAGGGCGGGTTAGGAGATCTCTAAGCCCTAGAAAAACCCTAAGAAAACCCTAACCGGAGTTTGGGGGCTTAGGGTAGAGTAGCGGCGACCTAATCAAGAAAAAAAAAACAACCATGGAGGGGAGGGAGAAAGAAAAATAAATAAATAGTGAAATTTCGAGATAAAAATAAAAGAAAAGAGTAAGTTTTGAAATTTTCAAAAAATTCGCCAGCATTTCATCATCCCCATGGGGTCGAAGTGTGTCGTCAATAAAATGACTAAATAAAATCGAAAAGTTTTATCA
>BFEA01000160.1:2224677-2253233 GCA_003427395.1 Chara braunii | reverse complement strand
CGGAGCCGTTTTTTTTTTTTTTTTTTTTTTTTCGCGCCCGTTTTTTGGGACTACCGGTCGCCGGTCGGTGGGTACCCCGCCCGACGCGGCGCGTTAACGGCCACGTCGAATTTTCCAAGCAGGGCAAGGTACTGGTGGTTTAAGGGGGATTCATTTCCCCCCTACCTTATCACTATCCGTGTGGCTTGGTGGGATCAGGGGTTAGGGAGGCAGCCAGATTGCCGCTTCTCCTGAACCGTTTGCAAGAGCCAGGGCTGTGATGTCCTCATTTTATGGCCAAATCCATACCCCCATTGCCCAATGATTTCCCATGTTCTTCAAGCGGGTTTCCCTCTCTGATTCCAGGTTTCCTTTCTTATTTTATTTTTTAAACCAGCAGTACTTGGCCCAGTTATCGGCCGCAAAAAAAAAAAAAGAGGAGAAACGTTCTAGCCGGATAAATTTGGGCGCTCCTGGAGTGGCCTGTACATTTCGGAAAATTGTGGCTTGTTAATGGGCACAAGATTAAGAAGTACCCATGGTTAAAACTTTAAACTTCAAAACAGAGCTGAGTCCACTATGTGGGTTTCCCTCTCTGATTCCAGGTTTCCTAAATCTGTTTCCAGAAAAGATGGGGATTGCTTTGCTGGAGTGAATGAGAGCTTCTCTCGCTCTTTTTTTTTTTTTTTTTTTTTCCGAGAACAAAAAACAAGATTTGAGATGACGTGCCTGGTGTATGCTGGCGGTCTGCATTGGTGATGATGTCACGTACGTCATTGGTCCTCAACTTTGATGTGCTCCTGTTGCCTGAACGTAGATAGGCAAGGTAGGCTGAGTACTGTAGGCTGGGCCCTGGGCACCAGACAGTAGGACCAACATTGGATACGATGTTGGTGTGGCCACTGCCCAGAGAGCGTAGGCATTGACATTTTTATTGTATTGCTCTTATTTGGATGGTAAAAAACATCGGGTGCGGGTGTGTGTGATGGGGGGTGCTGGCAGGAGCAGAGACTCCCATTACATTTCCCACCTCTTTTTTTTTTTCTTTTTTTTTTTGGGACAAATGCTCCAGTCTATTCGTGGGGAGCAACACGTGCTGAAACCGGGCCCAGCGTCCCATATAGAATTATACAAATGATTTGAAATACCAGGGCCATGACCTGGCTTCGGCTAAGAACAATCTGAGAACTACGAAAAAGATTCTAGAAAATTTTAGGGAAAGCATGGATAACTGCTAACCTATTGCTAGGCTACTCAAGCAGCACTTACTAAGTCAAAACGGAAAGCCACAGAAGCCCTTTGAATGCTCAGAACTCCTGGAATCCCCAACAAAACATTCTAAAATTCTCTGACACTATCTTATTCCCTGCCGAGCTTTCCCAGGCCTCATGCCCCCATCCTGCTAGGTTACAGGGCAACACAACTCACCCCAACTCCGGCCAGCATTGTACCGATAGCAACCCTTGGTTTTCCCTTGGAATGCCCGGCCCAAGGCATCCCCAGATCTCTCTACCAGGCCTCACGCTCCTGCTATCAACAGGTCACAGGGCAACCCCCCAGCTCCGGCCAGCGTCGTTCTAGCATCGAAAAACCGCAGACCCATGAACATAACAGCATTAAAAAAACCTAAAATGAGTTGCAAGAGGTGCCCAGAATCCTAAGGCATTCTCCAGACTTTCCTCATTAGATAGGCTAAAATTCAGAAAAATCTGAAAAGGCTTGGAAAAATATGAGAGCGGGGGGTCAAAACTGAAACTGCCTACTATCCAAAACTCCCCCCTCAACAGACAGAACGTCGGTCCAGGCTTTCAGTTCTCGTACTCTGAACTCACTTGATCTCATACCCCCTTCTGCTAGGGTAACAGGGCACCACAACCTTCCCCAATACTGACCAATCTAGTTCTGACGAACAGGAAGTGCCTTCCTCCCTCGACATTTCCCTTAGCGGCAAGCCCTGACACAACTTACAAGGTTAATACCCCGACGTCGGCTACGTCGAACGGTCTGGTTATGCCTTCCACACTCGGCATAACTCCACAGGACTCAAGCTCCCCCTAGGTCACAGAGCACAAGATCCAGCACCGGCCTGTGTCATCCCAGCATCGTCCTTCTAACCTACTTACCTTAACAAACAACCTTCCTCTGTTGAGAGCCCCCTTACTACCTTCCATCCTCCAGTTCTAGCTCCCCCCTCTTCCCTCCTTTTTTGAGATACCAGGGCCATTACCTGGCTTCAGCTAAGAACGAACAACTCAGAACCCCCCCAACAATCCTTTTTACCTCACTCCGGCAAGATTTACTGCAGCATAGCCACCATCTCCGCTGCTGCTGTGCCCTATTTCCATCCTACGAGCTAGCCCCCTCGCCAGTAGGACGCCTGATATCCCACCATTTACTTCTCGCACTCAACCTCTCTCAAGAACATACTGAAAAATCAGGAAATCATAAGATTGAGAAAACCCTATACACGTTTCAGCGCCTACTATTTCCACAAGAAGAGGGGAAGGGAGGGGAAAAAACACCCTCTATCCCCAAGGAAACTCCAGCGCCCATTCTAATATCGATTCCATGTACAAGGCTCACAAGAACCAAAATACATTTCCCACCTCGTGATGGTTGGATGTCAATAGTTTTTTCTGCATTCTTGTAGTTGTCTGGCTTGCTGCAAGGAATCATCTCCACTATTTTCCTCTTCTTGTAGAATGTCCATGAGGGCCCAGTTGACGTAGCTCAGTGGTTAGAGCACGGCTGGACAGACACTTCCCTCGGCTGATGCAAAGCTATTAAAGAGACTGCTTACGCACCACCAGGGGTCTTAGTCCATAATTATTATATGTTGGGTTTGGGATGTTTGCCTGATGCTCTTGGTTCTAGTGGTTCTTTGCGTGCTTGCATACTTGGGGATGATTGTTCATTTGCCTTCCAATCTGATATTGCGCACAAGTCGTTCAGTTTCCACAGTAGCTCAGTAGGTCCGATAGTAGATTGCATGGATGAGGTCGTGTGTTCAAAAACTCGCTTACGTAGTGGGATGCAGGACCAAGAGATCTACACACCACCCATAGACTCAGAAACGGTTGATGAGAGTGAGACTTAGTACAAACTGTGGTCGGTGTTGGTAGGTTTCTTGGGGCAAGATTAAAGTAGGGGGACCCATTGCTAGCTGGAGATCTGGGGGGATCAGCCACTAGGCACGGGAGGGGTTAGGATGAGGGCTCCCCTTAGGACAGGAACGGTTGATGAGAGTGAGACTTAGTACAATTTTATTTTATTTTTTTATTTTTTTTGCGAAGTTCAAGGGCAGGAAGTCCACCTGACGAGGTGATAAGAGCATCCTCATCAAGTGACCCCTACAACGAAGGCTCCATCTATTGGTGGGGAGCGACACCTGCTGGAAATCGGGTCCAACGTTTTTGTACAATAATATGATGAAATGGAAATCATGTAGATAGGCCACATGGCCATCCCAATATAAACCGATCATGACTGTGTGTTTATCGTTTACGCAGACGAGGCATTGATTACTCCCCCATACCAGGGGAGGATTAACCTGCTGCTCTTATAACCCTAACGTGGCCATCCCCATATTGTGTATATCGTTTATGCAGAGTCATATATCGTCTACGCAGAGGCATTGATTACTCTCCCATACCAGGGGAGGATTAATCTGCTGCCCTTATAACCCTAATGCATCACAAGGTACATGAGGGGGCCACCCCACTTGTCAATTTATTATTGTGTAGGGAGCGGAAAACCCATGGTCTTGTGCTGACCTTAACCACCCACCTTCATAACCACAAACCTATCTAGCCTATCAAAGCACCCGGTAATTAGGGATGAAGGGTCGGCAATCCCCTTAAACCGTTACTCAATAGCTAACCCACCCCTACCCAAAGGATGACAAAAGACCAAGAACGCAAAGGAAAATCCCCTACAAATGGGGGGAGAAATCGAGGAAGTGTTGTTGTTGTTGTCGCATGTGTCGTTGTTGTTGTTGTTAGTCTTATTGTTGTCGTCATTGCCGCTGTTGCCACTGCCGACACCGTTGGCGTTAATGTTGTTGTTGTTGTCGCGTGTGTCATGTGTGTTGTCGTTGTTGTAGTTGTTGTTGGTGTTGTTGGTATTGTTGTCGTCGTCATCGCCGCTACTGCCACTGCCGACACCGTTGCCGATGTAGACTGTATAGTTGGTGTCGTCGTTGTTGTTGTTGTTGTCATCGTCGCCGCGGTTGATGTATGTATGGTTGATGATGCGATTACTGGTGTTGTTGTTGCAACCGATGCCATCGTAGATGCCTGCACCTCGATCGCATCGCACAGGGCCCGACCATCTGTGAAGATAGCATAGCACCGCTGCATAAGGGTCTTCGCTTGCCGCCAATCCATGAGGTTATCCAGCCGAGGAGCCGGCCCCTCCTCCAACTCCCAGATAACATCCAACATATTCTGCATCCAGTCTTCCGTCTAGGACAACAACACCGTCGCCCTCCCTTCGACCGCGTGGCAATCCCTTCCCTTTGCAGACCGAGCCTCCACAATCCCTCGCAAGCGCCCGCAACGCTCCTGAATGGTCAACAACCAGTCATCCGCATCGTGTTGTAGTGAGCCAATGAAGCCATCGCCCCCGATTGTAGAGCGCGCCGCCAGGATAACAAAATTACGCAGCACACACCCACGTGTTGTCTCCCAATCTGCCAGGTGGAAAGTGCACCGTCGTCTAGTCGAAATAACCAAATGGGCAGTTAGGATGACCAGTAGCATCGATGGTCGCCACTGCCCCAGTCTCCAGAGTGCAGCCGGGCCTCGCCGGCTGGTCTATAGCGCAGGTCAGCGCTAGGCGCGTTCTCCCATCCTCTTGGCGCGTGCGCATGTGTGTGTGTACAATCTACGGTCAATGTCTGTTGGACCCCACAGACCGCCCATGGAACGAGGAACAGTTGATGAGAGTGAGACTTCGTTTTTTTTTTGTTTTTTTTTCTTTCTTTCTTATAAAGTCCATGGTGTTGTAGAGGCCAGTCACTGAGTACACAATGATCACCTGGAGTAGTAGGCCGCGGGTGTCCTGGAATATGGGACCACCTCCCATCCCATCCTTACGTCAATGCTCCTAGCGCACCCCCTATCCCACTATCCTACCTCAGTGTGACCAGCACTCAGGACCATTACCCTACCAATGGGCATGTAACTTGGACCAAACAACAGTGATAGGCACCAAGGCTGATAGGTTACCCAACCGTGGTGGAAGCGGAGTCGAACGAGCCTTGTCGAATGGGAACTTCGGACGCCAGGCCCAAACAATCTACTACAGGCCCCAAGAGACTCTAGACCCTAAGTTCGGACATCGTAGGCGCCGAAGCGACTTATTTCCGTCCTGCCCTTCCCCTAGGGTCTAAGCCTTATATAGCCACCAGACAGTTCTATCTGAATGTCAGGCGGGACTCCGGCGACCCTTACCTTAGACCCCCTCGGTCGCCCCAAGAGACTCTAGACCCTAGGTCCAGACACCGTAGGTGCCGAAGCGACTTATTTCCGTCCTGCCCTTACCCTAGGGTCTAAGCCTTATAATATGCCCGAAGGCTGTGTGTGTGCTCTGTGATCAATGTAGCATCATGTGTGTATTTCGAAGTGAGAACGGGGTAAGCTCGAATATCAAGGGGACTCCGGAGACCCTTACCTATACCTACTACAGATACTAGACCCCACCAGTTTTACTAGATCCCCCCAGTCACCTCAAGAGACTGTAGGCCCTAGGTCCAGACACCGTAGGCGCCGAAGCGACTTATTTCCATCCTGCCCTTACCCTAGGGTCTAAGCCTTATAATATACCCGAAGGCTGTGTGTGCTCTGTGAATCAATGTATCGATATGCATAGGCAGCATCATGTGTGTATTTCAAAGCGAGAACGGGGTAAGTTGGACAAGAACCCCCCCAAGGTCCGGACCAAGCTCGAACCCGTGACCTTGTAGCATGTAATCGAACGAGCGTACCATGTGAATAACTAGCGGAAATGGCTCTAACGTGTGATATGCCTGACTGGGGAGATCGACAGAACACCCAAGACCAACGCCCCCAAGCAGCCCATGTGAAACCCAGAACCAACATACAACACCATGAACAGCCCTTGGGTGGTGCGCAGGCAGTGTCTGTAATAGTACCATGCGTCAGCCCAAGGGAGTGTATGTCCAGCCGTGCGTCAATCTAACGCCCTGCGGGTATCCATGCGCAAGGCTGCAATTGAGTTTTGAACCCGCAACCTTATGCCACAATGCGCATTTCCAACCGGTGCTCTAACCACTGAGCTACATCAACTGGACTGAGAGAGTGAGACTTCGTAAAGTCTATGGCAGACTTAGTACAATCTTTTTATTTTTCATTTTTTTTTTAATGTTAAGGGAGTAACGATTATTGTTGTGCCGGGAAACGGGCCCGGCGTCCCTCACAAAGTTCGCCGCAGCGGTCGATGTCTGTCTGAACTAGGACCCCACAGACCGCCCATGGAATGAGGAACAGTTGATGAGAGTGAGACTTAGTACAGTCTATGGCCGGTACTGGTAGGGCTCTTGTATCGGTGGGGCTCTCTACAAGATTGGTTCAGTTGTTGCCTCCTATGTTCGGTTCACTATCAACAAACAAGTAGTAATGACAACAGTGTGCACAGCGAACAACCTAACAACAAAACAATAGTAACAACAGTTGTGTACACAACAATAGGAACGCAAAATAGGTCCATCTTTTTTTTTTTTTTTTTTTTCTCACTGGGAACATTTGAGAACATTTGAGAACATTTGAGATCATTTGAGATCATTCGAGATCATTTGAGATACCGGGGCCATTACCCGGCTTCGACTGAGATCAGTCTGTGAATATCTAATGACCTAATAAGGAACTACACATGCAATAGGCTGCCAGGTCCTATGAAAGCTCACAACCCTCAGGATCCCTTACAAGCCCTTCTAAGACTTTCCAACACAATCTTACTCTCTGTTGAGCTCTTCCAGGCCTCACGCCCCCACCCTGCTGGGTTACAGGGCAACACAACTCGCCCCAGCTCCGACCAGCGTCGTCCCAGCAGCAAGCCTTGGTTGTCCCTTGGGATGCCCACCCCAAAGCATCCCCAGATCTCTCTACCAGGCCTCACACTCCTGCATCAGCAGGTTACAGGGCATCACCCCAACACCGGCCAGCGTCGTTCTGGCATCGAACAACCGCAGATCACTGAGTATAACCGCTTCAGACCGCCTAGGATGGGTTGCTAAGAGTCCCTAGAGTCCTAACACATTCATAATCAGATATGTGAAACCTATTCAATCCACCTACGACCATCACCAGCATGGCAGTTTTCAGCACAAAAACCGAAGCTCTTCCATGCCTCATGCTCCCATCAGGTTGGGTTACAGAGTTGCACCACCTTGCTCCAACACCGGCCAGCATTGCTCCAGTTACGACCCACGATGACCACTAAGACTGCCCCCGCACACAGCCCCCCAGAGCTCTCTACCAGGCCTCGCGTCCCCACTAAGCTAGGTCACAGAGCTCCGGTCAGCGTTGCTCCAGCATTGGTCTTCGAGGGCCGCCGAATTTTCAAGCACCCTTCGCAGGATCACAGATGAATTGCTAGATAGCACTTATTCCTACAACGTTCTCAAGCGGCAAACCAAAAAGAAAAAAAGAAAAAAAGTAAAAAGCCTCCCAGCCACGAATCAAATAGGTGAAACCTAATCAATCCACCTGCGACCACCACCAGCATGGATGTTTTCAGTACGAACCGAAGCTCTTCCAGACCTCATACTCCCATCAGGCTAGGTTACAGAGTTGCACCACCTTGCTCTAGCATCAACCAGCATTGCTCCAGTTACGACCCCCGATGACCACTGGGACTGCCCCCGCAAACAGCTCCCCTGAGCTCTCTACCAGGCCTCACGCCCCCACTAAGCTGGGTCACAGAGTTGCGCCACCTGGCTCCGGCTCTGGCCAGCGTTGCTCCAGCGTCGGTCTTCGAGGGCCACCGAATTTTCAACCACCCTTCGCAGGATCACCGATGACTTCCCAGATAGCACCTATTCCTGCATCCTCCTCGAGAGACCAACCAAATGGAAAAAAGTAGTAAACTGGATGATAGACTTATTCGAGAAGGATCAAGAATCGGAAATTCCTGAAAAATATGATGGAGAAAAGATAGTTGAGATTTCTTTTTTTTTTTGTTTTTTGCTGATGACGACAAACAACACCCTAAAGATGATGATGATGAAAATAATGGTGAGGACCAACTCACCTGCTGATGTGAACGGCAAACAATGCCTTGAAGGGCAAACATCTAATGATGACAAACTGATGAAGGTGATGGTGATGATGGTAGTGATGAGAATGAAGACAGAATGATGATGCTGATCATACTAAAGAGCAGCACCAACAGCCCCACCCCTATGATTACAAACTGATGATGATGGTGATGATGATGATGATGATGATGATGTTAGTGATGATGATGATGATGATGATGATGATGATGATGATGATGATGCACAGTGCCCTGTGAAGACAATCAAGATGATGATGATGCTGATGACATGATGATGATGATAATGATGATGATGATAGGGGTGAGCAGCGCCCTATACGCCCTTATGACAGTGAACTGTGATGATAGTAATACAACAGTAAGTGACGAGCAGCACCCCTGATGATGATAATGATGATGATACTAGTGCTGAACAGAAGTGAAGACCCACACCTTGATGATGATGACGAGCAGTACCCTGATGATGGTGATAGTGATGACGAGCAGCATCCTGATGATGAACTAATCCAGCAGAGCAACAATCCAACGAATAGTCCCTCTCCCTTCTTCTTCAACAATCCCCAACTTACCACGGGCCCCTCAAACCCTACCCCAACATCTTCGGGGAAGGAAAACCACCTCCCGTAGCTAGCACCTAGGCTCTAAGCAACGCTAGCACCTAGGCTCTAAGCAACGCTAGCACCGAAAACCACGACAGCCACCTTCCGTTTCCCAAAAGGAAACCAAAAAACGGTGTAGCTCCACCTCACCAAACCTGTTAGCAAGGCGCCACAGGGGGTTCAAGCCTCCATCCATATCCACTTACCACCCTGTTGAAGAAAAGAGGAGAGAAGACCTTATCACTAAAACCAATCCATTGCCCTTTTTGAAATTTCACCCTATTCGCGGATCGTCGAGAAGAACACCCTCACGAGCGCCTATCAGCTGATGGCGACTCCAACAGCGAGGCGAAGTAGCAAGCGATGGAGACTATCGGACACGTCAGTTCGGCAAAGCATAGCGCCGTCCGCACTGCCACACAACCCAGCACATCGATTTGGCAGGGCGCAGCGCTCCCGGCAGCGCTGCGCCCTTCCTCAATAGCAGTGTATCTCCCAAAAAAAAAAAAGGTCCATCTATGGGACTTGTAGTGAAACGTCTCAGCTTAGCCCTGGTACCTACAACCACGGTTCGGTCAGGTCAACCCCAGGCTGGAGCGTGACGACCCTGAGTGGTAGACACTGAGGTAGGATAGTGGGAGTAGGAGTGCGCAGGGAGAAATTACGAAAGAGGTAGCATGGATCCGGGTCCTGAAAACGGCCGCCCGCCTCGCCCAAAATGATTGAGTGGTGACGACGGAGTCCTTGGCCCTACACATGGTTCTGTATAGTGTGAAAAACACCAGGGACCATCAGGTCTCACTCCAGGCATACTGCCCGACCATGCCTGGGGCCAGATGGTCAGGACTGCACCGAGTTAGATACACAGCTTCCAGCGTCCTCCCTCACTAGAATCAGGGTGGTGGGAAACCAAAAGGACGTTTTTTTCCAATACGAACCCTCTACCCCAGTGCACCACCTCCCATTCAAGTTGTGGCAATACACAGTGAAGAAGGGTTACAGAGCAGCATGAAAACCAGTTAAGATTGTTGACCAAATCGCCAAGCGCTGGGAGAGAGACTCACCGCTAAAGCCACAGGATTTCAACCTCTTCCGGTGGTCCGCATTCTCCCACATCCGTCCGACTAGCCATAGAGCTCTTCAGTGGCAAATCATACATAGATGCCTGCCTACCCCGGATTGGATCACATCACGCACGGACCTGGAAGAGAAAGGTCTGCTGTCCCCACTGTGGTCGTACTGCTCCCACACGCTGCCCAACAGAAGAGCTACCTTGGAGCACTGCCTATTGGATTGCCCCATGGTGCTCCAAATATGGAGGTGGTGGGATGCAGCGTGGCACTACCTAACAGATCACCACCTCCCCTGGGAAGTGTCCACCCTCCTGCTAAGGGCCTCTCCAACAGGAGCCGAGGAGTGGACTCCGTTCATGACTAACTTGTTCTCATACTCCAGACTGACCGTACTCATGGCAGCCTGGAGGATGCGGTGCTCCTATGAGAGGAGACAGCATAACTACGGCTACATGCAAGCCCATTCAACTATAATTGATACAATCATGGCCAATACTCAGGCAGCGTGGAAAGAATTACAGAATAGGATGGCTGCTGAGCCAGACATTGATAAAAGACAAAGAATACGGACCAGCTTTGCCGAGACATGGACCAATTCAAACCAGAGACTCTGCAGTATCAACAACGATAACACACTTACATGGCATCCGTGGCTACTGTCTGAGAGGACGTGGGAACGACTGCCAATACAATGTCATCACTTCCATGTCGCTGATCAACCGACAGACTTTGTCCTCATTTATGATTGATTACCCGCTACTGTCCAAAACACTGCACTCTCCCTCCCTAACTGTCCCTGTCCCCCTACCCCCCACAGACCTCATACCTCCAAATACCCGTCCTGACCAATCCCCCGTAACCCGCACACACCCTCACCACTACACCGCCACCACCACCACCTCCACCACCGCTCCTCCCCTCGATCACTAAGCCGGCCAGGGACATGTCTACCTCACTGCTTTCATCAGAAGGGCAGCAAGTGGAGAAAGTGATCATACCCTCTGCAGATTAGAATTCATCACACAATTGCAAAATGCAGCTATGGATTACACCACACCATATAGGGTGGAGTACACGCCAGGGACAGTACGCCCGCTTCAGGCGGTTTGTCTACAGGGGGGACAGGTGTGCCCCCATTACGCTAACAACATATAATTTCTATGATTTCAGTGATTTCTGTAATAGGGACAGTGGGCCCGTTTCCCAGCAGATGCTGCTCCCCACCAATAGATGGAGCGTACCCCGGACCGGCTTGAGGTGACTGCTCCTACCAGCACCGCAAGCTGCCTCCGAGGCTGTTTGCAAACCAAAAAAAAAAAAAAAAAAAAAAGGTTGGGAGGGAGTCCCATAGGATTAGGGGGCCTCTACAACATGGCCGAGTGCCGAAGGTGACTCTCATATGTCTGTAATCCAGCCTCTACAACAACCGGGGCTTAAAAAAAGAAAGAAAAAGAAGAACGTCCATGAGGGCATCCGCGGGATTGAGGAAATGCTGTTGCAGCGGGCTCTTCTCGCCCCCTTTCCCCCCCGAAAAGAAAAAGGATGGCCTTTGTTTACCAAGAAGTGCTCTCTGGCCCCTAATGATCATTCAGGGGCTGTAACAATGACAGTTCCTTTGATTCTGGTATTTTAAGCCAAGTCAAAGTAGAATATGGGCCTCGCTCCACTACAAAGCTCTCTATGTGCATTTGGATGCCTAACGGACCAGGTACATTAAAAATGTTGGACTCATCCGAATGCTAGTGGAGCGAGGCCCTATGTGCCCTCACTGTCCCTTGTGGTTGTGTCTACTCCTCTGTCCTTGCCAGCTTGGACTTTTGTGTTCAGGCAAACGCAGCCAGTGAACAGTCGTCTGACGTCTGACGTTGCTGATGTCCGATTGCCAGCTTGCCACTGGTTGCCAGTCTGTTGCTCATTTCCCCACTCTCAAAATCTGCACACATAACACTCTTTAAGTTTTGTGCGGAGTGATGCTCTCAGGGCATACTCACGCTAGGACTTTTTCAGCTGACCTCTGGACGTAATTGCGGCCAGATGCATCCAGGTCAAGCTGGTAATTCCGTTCAGATGCATGCAGGAAAAGTCCTAAGTAGTGTGCACAGCCGCAACTGTCATCTTTTAGTGGTTAACAGGATGGACAGCACACTGAGCTGGATGACCGTACCGCATCCCACCCATCCAACACATGGCTAGTTTGTCTGTTGGCCATTGATATCCATTGAAAATGGACAAATGCAGGGAAGATTAGCTTGGGTTATGAACAACAATCACATGGACAAGTTGAGAAATGGAACAAATGGTCAGATCTTTCTGCATTTGGTCTGTGATTATGTCGCCAGAAAGATGAAGGGGTCCAAGGCAAGGTCTCACTTGCCTGAATTTTCACTTCTGGCCATCAATCTTCAAGATCTACAGTCTTCCGCCGAATACAACGTACGGTCATTGTAGTTGGATTTGGGGTATCTTTCAGTCTAAATACATCTATGGTGACCGTACGTTGTATTCGGGGGAAGAAGGTAGGGTTGGAAACAAAGACTCTGGGTAAATTGGACCTTGCTCCAGCCGTCCGTCATCACTGTTTCAGCTGTTGAGGATGCGCAGATGACCAGCCCACGTGGTTCCACAATGACTCCTGTAATGAAATCCCTACCTAAGGAGAAGCAAGGGGGGGGGGGGAGGCATGAAAAGAAAAGACAAGAAAAGAAAAGGTTGGAGCCCTACTGGTAGCTTGAAGAAGAGCACTGTTAGGGGGTGGGGGTGGGGGAAGGGGGTGGGGGGGGGGGGGGGGGGGGGGGGGAAAAAAAACGTGAAACAAGTGTTTTTTTGTGGGGGGGGGGGGGGGGGGGGAGGGGGGGGGGGAAGAAAAAAAAGCTTGAACAGCACTGTTACCTTCGGTGGTTCAGGGGGTGCTGCGAAGTGAGGGGCGAGAAAACTCATGAAGGCATGCATTGAGTGGCTTGGCATGGTCTTAGGGTTGGGCCCCTTAGTACTATGTCTGTACTGAGAAAGCATGGATGTGGCGATGATAGAGACCAAGGTCATGCGTGACAAGTGTGAATCCTGTTGCAGCGGGGTCTGGTCGCAGGGTGGGGCCCCACGAGGCTGTGCTTATGCGCTTATGGGCCAGGTTGAGGATCATACCCATGAAAAAAAAATATTGCCGAGTTGAGTACAGTCGTTATCTTTTGCACAATCCGCATTTTGCACCTGCTACAGACCTCTGAGCTGAGTCTGCAGTTTGTATTGCTGTGTGTATGTCTGTCTTTCTGTCTGTCTGTCTCTCTGTCTGTTCTCCCCGAAGGCAAGAAGAACGGTGCAAATACTGCACACCCCCTGAGAGCAGGAGCCACCAATCTGCCATGCTGCCATCCTCCACTTCACGTGACTTAACGTTTGCTTCTATTTAGTGTCGGGCCCCACTGTAATATGGATTTGCAAGGCTAGCACGATTGGATGACTGTCTTCTCTCCTTTGCACTCATTACCTGACAAAGACTGCCTGATCCTACCAAATCCATACACCTTCCAGTGGGCCTACCCATTCTGAGTGAGTTGGTGTCATACTTTATCTGTTAGGTCGAGGCGACGAGGGTTCAATCCCTTCGAGCTGGAGTTCAGTCGCGAGAATGTGTTGATATATGTTCCCACACCGACAGATGTATGGAAGGGGGTGCTCCCCATGATATCAACATAAGTGCAAGGGTTCAATTGTGCTTGGGAAGATTCACCCCACCTTGCTTCAACTATTTCCCCTGCAGTTTGTCTGACGGCATACTCACACTGGGACTTCCCCGGATGAATTTGGCTCTAGGTACGTCTGCATTCGGTTGAACAAGCCCGAGTGTGAGTAAACCCTCACTCACTTTGCTCAAGCCCTCTCTTTTTTTTTTCGCTTCCAGAACGAAATCTTGAGATTAGTCCAGATAGGCCACAAGCCAAGTGATTTGAGTCATTTGATGATTTGACCCTTCCTCCCCCCCCTTTTTATGATGCTAAAAGAGACCGCAGTGCTCAAGATTACAGCAGGGCATGCCGAGACAAGCGTGGTAGCTCAATGGGTTAGAGCTCTAGCATTGCAACGGGCAGGTTGTGGGTTCGCTTCTGTCAGGCCTCAACCTTCCCTGCGCACGATCAGTTGGTGCTAGGTTGGCATCCCACGTGCTTGTCCCCCAGCCTAGTACAGCACAGAGACAGATAAACTGATGTAGTAGCTCAGTAGTGGGCTGAGCTAGGGTGCTGCAAGGGGGTGGTCCAGGGTTCAATTCTGATCGGCCCTGTGCATCACATAGTACAGATATAGCTGGTGCTCAGGCAGGGACGGGCCAAGTAGCCTTACCATCTTCACCCGAATAGGACGCCCAGTAATAATTGGTGCATCTGGACTGAAAGTTGCACCAAATACAGCTATGATGTGTTCTATTCGGGTGAAGACGGTAGTGGAGTGGATGATCACGCTGTTGGTTACCGTAGGGCTTTGCTTTGGGGGGGGGGTAGGGCCGCAGGTGGGATGTTCAAGGGGGAATTTGTAGCGGAGGGATTGTCTGCTTCCAATGACAAATAGACCAGGCGGACCCAGTTGATGACAGAGGTATGGGAGCGGATGGTGGCTGTGTACCCACTGATGACCGAGACTGGAGCTTCTCTGGTTGATGGCAGAGACAACTACGGCAAGCTTAGGAGTCTAGTTGATGACCAAGGAAGGGGAATGGATGGTGGCCATGTACATACTTTTGACAGAAACAAGAGCTAGAGTGCCTTTGGAGGACAAAATAACCAACAGTGACCACAATAACAACAGTACAACCACAAGCAACTGGAGAGGGGTCTGCCCGGCGATTGAGGTAGGGAGGGGGATGGTTGCAGTACACCTACTGAGAATAGGCTAGAACCTCTAGGTTGTATTGACAACATAGCCAGAACGCGATTGGAGAGGAGTCTACTAGAAAACTAAGGTACGGGGATGGATGGTGGCCATACACCTCCGGTCCTACGGATGATAGTCTAGAACCTGTAGGTCGTATTAACAACGTAACTCAACCACCAGTAACTGCTGTGCCAGGTGGGTATAACTGGGTTGCTCAGGGGGTGTCATCAGTTAGACCTTGGCTAGGGGGGGCATTAGACACTGCCTGTGATATCTAAGACAAGTACGATAAGACTGATAAACTCAGGAACCTGGGTAAGTGTGGGGGACAATTAAGAGGTCTACCCAAGGGACCTGTGGAAAAGAACGCTTACACCTAGCGCACAAAGTACATACGACAGGGCTTGTTCGACCATGCTTCGATCAGGATTGAGTGGGGTTCCTGCTCAGCCCTGGTGCCTGCAACCGCTGTCCAGTCAGGTCACCCCGCCAAGATCGTAGAAGGGCAATGGTCCTCAGTGCTCCTGGTGGGGAGCTGCACCTGCTGGAAAACAGGTCCAGCATCCCTCCAACAAGATCGGAGATTCAGAACCCACGACAATTATTCGGGAGAGAACAGCATTGATTGCCCTTTTCCAAGGGGATTGACTGTCCTCTCATCAAAACCCCGAACCACAGTAGAGCTTACTTCTATCCTAGCGTGCTACTAACCCCTGCAGCAGCAGCACAGCAGCCACCTTCTTTTTGTTTTGTCCTTCTTCAACCCCTGTGCAGGGGCCCACTTAAGGAGGTAATAAGAGCACCCTCCTTAACTCGGATCTGCGTCGAAGGCTCCGTTAAATTTATTGGTGGGGAGCAGCAGCACCTGCTGGAAAGTGGCTTCAGCGTCCCCAAAGCCTCTTAATCAAGTGGTAAACTCTCCTGATGGGCCAGCTCATGTGGAGAGTGCGCCACCCAATTGCCCATCCCCGCATCTCTCCACTGGGAAAGTTGATGAGAACTCCCCTGCACCTCTCCATAAACAAGGGATTTCCTCCATTCACCCTGCAGAGCTAGATACCAGCCCTAACCCCAAAACTCACCCTAGATGGTCCTGAGTGCTGGCCACAATGAGACGATGAAGATGCAGATACTGATGATGGCATTGCTAAGTCTATTTATGCTGATGAGGATTATGATAGTCTGATGATAATCTAAATTGTTCTATAAGTGCCATTGACTACAGCAGCTCAAGTTGGCCTCACATTCCATGAGCCACTCCTAGCCTCCCCCTAACCAGCCACAACTTCCAAGGATGAAATCATCCTGGCGAATACCAGTGAGAGCCACCGTGTTTTTCACCACCAAGCCTATACCTGGCCCCATAGGTTGACTTGGCCGCCCCTCCCAGTTCCCCACTGGATTGTCTTCCTCCCTCGACAAATCCCCAGATCTCTCTACCAGGCCTCACACTCCTGCTACAAGCAGGTTACAGGGCACATACCCCAGCACCGCCCAGCGTCGTTCTGGCATCGGCAAACCAAGAGGACAAAACATCTCTGCTCTACCAGGCATTAGTCAGGATTCAACCATCTTCAATCCTGTAACCGATATAAGAGGAAACCAGTTGTTGCCCAGGGCAAGAAACCAAATAAGCTAGACATAGCCTGCTACTCCTGTCCTGGATCTTTAGTGATAACTAGAGCATAGAGAACCCCCACCCCCCACCCCGTCCTCCTTCCCACGCTGTCCCGCCGCTGCCTCCGCTGAAAAAGATGTCCTGATCGTAGACAAACCCAATCGGCCCCAGCTGGGAACAGTCAACACTCTCCCCCCTTCTGATCCCAGAGGCATCCAGTTCCCATCCAAAGTATGCCTCTGTCTCCCCCTTACCTTAATCTGCCCCCTCTGGGATATGATGACGAGCCCCAGAGTAGAGTATCCCTCTCAATCTGCCCGTACTCCCTCCAGGGCGTTCTCTACCCACCTCATGACGACGCTGCAGACCAAAGCTCTCCCCCACCCTGAAACCACCCTACCAAATTTTGACAAAAACTTACATCGACCCACAGAAAGGGATCAGATTCTCATAGCAGAGAATAGTTGCACGAGGAATACAGATATCCAGATTTTCACTAAGGATTCAGAATGAGAATAGAAATCAGAAAATAGAAAAAAACGCTATGTAATTCTAGAAAAGGATCACACATAAACGCCTGAGAACAGATTGAAAGAATGAGATCTGCCTCTTTCTCCCGATTTATCTCGTTGGTTCGGTTTATCTCTATTCCCTGAGTCTTGTGTCTGCTCGTATCTACTGCAAATGCCCAGTCCGCTGTTCCTCTGAGGCCCCATGTAGGGTTGCAGTTCATTTCCAGGAGTGGGAGTCCTTGCTTGGCCGGCAGGAGCAGGGGGCAATTGGGTATAGACAGAGGGCATAGACAAGGGTGGGGTGGGTGGGTGGGTGGGGGGGGAAGGGGGGAAGGGGGGAGATCGGGTTCCACAGACACCGAGAGGCAGAGGAGGGATTAGGGTGTCGAGCGTACCCAATTCTTTTTTTTTTTTTTTGAAAAGACTCCATTCTATTGGTGGGGAGTATCACCTGCTGAAAACCAGGTTCAGCGTCCCTTATACAGAAAAAATGTCCAGAATTACAACATGATAGGCATCAAAAGGCAACAAAAGGATCAAAACCACCTCTTCAGTCCTGATCGGACTAGTCGTTAAGAAGGGTAAAGTTAGTCGGTTGAAAGGGGATGACAAAATTATTGATCGGGAGCTGGTGCCATTGCGCTTCTGTGGCCAGCCACGGCCTCCACCGTAGTTGCTTACACTGGTCCAGTTCGCATAGTTTCTGTGCTCCGTCCGACCACAGGGATCGAAAGTTCTCCGACCAGTCATTCTGTTTGACAGCATCCGGTTCTGCTGTGAGCATGTGTCTGAGCTCTTTCCATGCTGCATGCGTGCTTACTGTGATGGTCTGTAGAATTAAGGCCTTGGCCTCCAGAAACCCGAACGTGTGTTGCTTATATCCGTGTGCGCATCTCTTGCGCCATGCCGCCATAAGAAGCGGCAGCCATGTGATATTGAAAAGGTTGGTCATAAAGGGGGACCATTGGTGAGCTTGCGGTGGGGTCTCCCCCAGCAGGATAGTTTGTACATCCCACGGCATGTGCGTGTCTGTTATATAGTGCCATGTGGTGTTCCGCCATCTCCACAGCTGGGCCACCATCAGACAGTCGAGGAGACAATGTTCCAATGTGGCCCTTTTCTTAGGGGAGGCATCTCTACAATAAGTGCAGAGCAGGGACAGCTGGCCCCGGAGTTCCAGGTCTGTTCTAGATGTCAGCCAATCAGGCGTCGGTAAGCATCTGTGTATGATCTGGCACTGCAGACCTCTGAGGTTTGTGGGCTTTTTACATGAATCGGCGGTCCACCGGATCTTTTTTGAGGGGCGAGTCTCTAGCCCATCAGGCCTCAATAGGGTCCAGGACTTGTACCCTTTTGCGTGCTTGTCTATAGCCATTTTTAACTGTGTACTGTCAAACTGGAAGTTTGTGGTTTCCCCCCATGGACTATTCCCATTCATGGGGGTCAAATGGAAGGTGGATGAGGGGGATGGTTGGCTCATACACGAAGGGCCCCTTGTCCCCTTCCTCAAGCACTCAGACTCTGATGAGGTTGTTTTGGCTCTTGTGGCGATCCAGTTTGTCATGCCTGATTAATTTGGACCATCTTTCTCCTGGCAAGTGGGGCCTATACGCTTGCAGTGAAACATGTTGTGCTTGTGCTGATTCCACCTTATACACTGCCATGGGGAGTGGCCAGTCCTCTTTTGGAATCACCCAGTCTCCATGTTTGATCGTCGGTCCTCATTTGAGCTCTGCGACCCATGCTAGTGGGATGGCTTCTTGAATCTCCCGTAGTCCTTCCTCTAGATTCCTGACTTGGAGCAGTTGAGGTCGGAGGTCGGATGTAGTGTTCCAGGTTGCTGTTTGGGTATTCCATAGGTCACCTACCGTATATACTCCTTTCTTTGCCCATGGGAGCCATCGTGAGTCATTATGGAGGGAGAAGGGGTGGCCTGTGCTGTCCAGGATATGCCGGTTCCCAAAGAGCACTTGTCTCCATATTTCCTCCCATCTGATCGGGGGGGTGTTTTGGGTGGGCCCCCTTTCTCTCCATAATCTCAGGAATGAGGTCCAGAGAGGGTCGCACCTCAAATCCCATCCAGCTGCGGTTGTGAGTGAATCATCGCTGCGGGCAGGAGGGGGGGGGGGGAAGGGACCATTCCTTGTTGGTCAGCCACTGCAGCGGGTCTATCTGTTTTGCTGCTACCGACTGCGGAGCCAGGGCGGAGATCGGAATCAGGGCATAAGGGGCCCAGGGGATGTTCCCTATCAACAATTTTATTAGGAATTTGAATACTAGAGCCTTTATTCCGTTCTCTGGGTCCAGTATGCCAAGTCCTCCGTTTGTCTGCGTTTGTGCGATCACCTCCCATGCCACTCTTTTAGGAATTTGAATACTAGAGCCTTTATTCCGTTCTCTGGGTCCACTATGCCAAGTCCACCGTTTGTCCGCGGTTGTGTGATCACCTCGCCACAAGTATGTTGTGGCTGCTCTCCGGAGATGTTTGAGTTGTCTCTCGCTTAGCTTCCAGAAAGCCACCTTATAGCATATTGCTGCAAAGATTGCATTGTTTATCGCCAATGCCCGTCCTATCAGCGAGGTGTGGATTGTCTTCCAAGCATCCATACGACGGACTGGCAGATCCACCAGCATTTCCCCGTGATCTAGGGGGTGCATGAGGGTTGTCAAATTTACTCATAGGACCCTGATGGCTGCGGCCTTAGGTTTCCAGTCCACACGAGGCATAGCAGATGGCGGGTTGTCAGGATGGCTAAGCCACCATCATTTTGTCTTCGTTCCCCAATTGACTCTCATGTCTGCCGCTTTTTCAAACAGATGGATCGTGTGTGCCAATGCTTGAAGGCTAGCCGCAGTGGCTCTGAATAGGACCATGAGGTCATTAGCGAACATGGATGTGATCGGGATCAGATGCGTGGGTATTTCGTGTACCTCAATCCTTTGTATTTAAGGGTTGGCCCTAATCATCGCTGCTAGAGCTTCCATCGTGAGGACGAAGAGCATAGGGGCGATGGGATCCCCTTGCCTGATCGATCTCTGCCGCGTGATTGGTGGGCCCAGGTGCCCTTTCATCATTACATTGGTGGTGACATTCCGGTGAAAGATGTTTTAAATTACCAATTTCTTGAAGCACGGCCCAAAGTTTATTTTTTGGAGACACATTTTTAGGAAGTCAACATGGTCATATGCTTTTTCGAAGTCAATGAGGAGAATAGCCGCATCTACTTGACGTTGTCTAGCATATCGGACTGTTTCATTGACCAATAGGATGAGTCTTGTATGTTTTGGTATGGCATGAAGTCGGACTGGTCAGGGTGAATAAGGTGTGACAGATGAGGCACGAGTCTATTGGCCCACATCTTGATCACGATCTTATAGGGGACGGAAGGAGGGTGATTGGTCGGTAATTTCGGATCTCTTCCTTATCCATTTTTTTATAAATGATGGTGGTTAAACCCTGACCCATCATGTCTCCAAAGGTCTCTTCCTGAAATACCGCATTCACATAGAGACAAAAGTCCAACCTGAATATGTCCCAGAATCGGAGTCAGGATTCCTTCGAGAATGAGTCTAGTCTTGATGTTTTTTCATCGTGCATATCTTGGAGGGCTAGGAGCATTTCCTCTTCGATGATGGGTGCCTCCATTGCCTCCCGGTCATGTGTGGTCAACATCGACGGGGTGACATTGAGAAGGGTATCTCTGGCCTCGTGCAAAGTGTTAGGTGGTTTGTATCTAGTTTCGGATGTAAAGAGCCTTTGGTAGTATGCATATTCTGCTATTTCGTAAGCATTAGCAGCCGGTGGTTGGGTGTCATCAAAGGGGTGTCTGAGGGAAGCTACGATACTTTGTCTTCCTCTGGCTTTCGCTTTCCTAAAGAAAACTCTTGTCATCATGCCATTGTCTACATTTTTGGAGATTATTGCATGAATTCTCAATTTTTGTGCCTGGTCTTGCGGCCTTTGGAGGACATTGAATGTGTCTATATCCATTGGGTTGTCCATCAAGTGACTTTCTTGTTCCTCTAGCTCAGCTAGCAGGCGATGGAGGGTCTCCCTGCGTTCTCTTGCATGTTTGATTGAATTTTTTTTCACTCTCTCCCGCAGTTGCGTGATCCCTGTGTTAAACCATTGGACCAGGCTGCCATCCGTTGGCTTTTGGGTAACCCAATAGGCCAGAACTCACTCACCACTGTATGGAAAGAGGTAAGTTTCATAAGATTGGTATCGAGCTTGAAGAATCCTGGTCCCTTTAGAATGTGAGTGTGAAAAGAGAGACCCACCACAATCATGTGGTGATCAAAGGATTTGCATGGAGAGATGGTGCTGATTTCTGCTACGGTGAGTGACCCTGGTATCTCCTCCGATATGAGACCCAAATCAATTATGGAGTTCACTATACCTTGCGTTTCTCTGGACCTGATGCACGTATAAACTTTTTTGGTAGGGTGTAGTTGTCGGTACAAATCTGTAAGAGTAAGGTCCACCATCATGTGGTCGAGGGCCCTGATATCATGGCTGACCTGTGGCGGGTTTTGCTGCGCGTTTTGAGAAGATGATCTCTCGTCAATGGCCGGGTCTGGAGTCGTGTTATAGTCTCTCATCATTATTATGGGGGCGTCCCGGGGGAGCACGTGTTGCAACTGTGTGAGGAAGGTTGCCGTCTAGGACGGGTCGTTGGGAGCGTATACACTTACCAGATATTGCGGTTATGTCACTAGTGCAGCTCTGAGCCAGACCCACGTGCCATCCTGTGCGTCCCATTCTGCGTGCTCCGAGACAAGTCTTGATGTGGGATGTAGCCACAGTGGTACACCTGTTGATCTTGCCACAATGGTCGGGGTTGCATACTTTTTTTTTTTTTTTTTTTTGAAGGGCCTTAGTGCCCAAGGCTTGATATTCTGATGAACCCGGTTATGTATCTATCTGGGAGCATTACCCAATTTTGCTTTTGACGAGACCCAAGGGGAACATAATCGCTTCTTCAGCTTAGATATAAGCCGCCAGATCCAACCTGACACAACAAGCTAGGTGCATCTTACACTCATTCCTACTGCTCTAGCAATAATAAGAAGCAGCAATGTAGGCCTTCTCATGCAGATTCTGCCCCGTACCATTGAAGATCAACTATAACAAAATCCGAAGGAGGAAAGAAATCTGGAAATAAGTCTGGGGGTCTTAAACAAGATCCCGGTTGAAATTCGAACGAACTGTGAAACATGATATCATAGTCCCATTTGAATTCTGCATTTCCATCCCCACGATGCCATTTAATTTCTCCCAGATTCTCCCCAGATGACCGTCGTGAGTCGATCAAGTTAATGTTAAGATGCCTAGCCCATTTGTCCTTCAAGACAGCTATGCCGTCTATTTTTGGACGAAGGATGCGGTATGAAGCCTTAACTGTGAGCGAGTGCAATCTCTGAGGGTTACTTCTTCTATTAGTTCTCCATACCCAGTTCAAAGGGTTTAGTGGTAGCTCAGCAACTAAGAATTCAGGGAGGAAGGCTTTCCAACTTTTGGTTGATGAAAAATATAGAACTCTAATTCTGTACATTGTGGATTCAGGAAAAAAACCTACTTCATTTTGGTTCAATTGAGGGATTGAGTGATCTTTATACACTCTACATATGTTAAGTATCACCCCTCCCTGACGGATCTCGAAGATTTGTCCTATCACTCTATCCCCTCCTGGTTGAATAGCCCCTACCCAGTCCGCTTCCTTGAGATCCCTTCCCTTTTTGAGAAGCAGCAACCATGCTAGAGGGATGAATGATGTTATTTGATCCAGATTGTTAGGCAAATTTCTAGCATATTTAATCACACCTTTCAATTCTTTTTCTAATTTCCAACTCTTGTTCCTTGCATCCCGCAAGTCCTTAACTCTAAGTATCCCTGCTTTTACCCAGGCTGACCAAGGAGGTTGGGAGCTACTATAAACTCTTCCATTTAAATTTGTAATCCATCTATTACCAAAAATAGGTTGCCTGAGGACCTCTTCATATCTAGAAGGTGGAGATTTGTTAGGGAGGGGAAGTTTTCGCCATGTCTTCAGCAGGTCTGACAAAAAGTTGTCTAGTACTAAGTCTTTTATAACTTCACGTTTTACCCCTTCCCTTCTTGATGATGCACTTTGTCTTGGTATGGTCTAGTAACGATCCTCCACCCATTTGAGAGGGTGAATATGTCTAGTCGTAGATGGGGCTAGTCTCCTGATCTGCTCCAGTGTCAAGGGTTGTCATGGGAGATCTCTTCCAATTACAAGTCGTTTAATACATTGGAGTCTCAATGCTTGGCACTGGAGAAGCGGATCCAGTAATTCAATATCTCCTTTTGCTTTCGGTTAGATGAGAGTATATTAAGTCACTCTACGAATGATATTTTTGGTGTCATGGTCCCCGTTATTCAAGATGAGGGTTCTACCAAAAAGAGACATATGTTGGTTCCTCAATTTCTTCATTTTTTCCATTGCAGATGTTGAAATCCAGATATTATTAGTATTGGGTTTACCTTATGTCGTAATAAGTATTCCCAGAAGTCTGATTGGTGCTCCCTGGGGGAGCCATTTGACCCTCGAAATTTCAGGTGGTCTGTCCCCTTGGGAATGTATCCACCATCTCAATGTCTTATTACCCCAGTTAACAACCATGTCAAAAAGTAATAAGAATTTATCCGTGAGTGCCTTAATTCCTTCCATATTCTTAGGGGATGCCTCAATTCTAATTGTTAAGTCATCGACAAACATGGAGCAAATTGGTACTACTTCTTCTGGGATCCCCGCAATTTGCAATCTCTTAAGGTGAGGGATGGTCCTGAGATTTGATCCGAGAGATTCCATGATGATTACAAATAAAAAAGGAGTCAGTGGATCGCCTTGTCTCGCCAATCTCTGGAGGCGAATCTCTGGTGAGAGCAACCCATTGACCTGCACCCTAGTGGTGGCGCTAGAAAGTAGAATTTGTACCCATCGTCTAATGATTGGTCCAAAGTTCAATTTTTCCAAACAAGCATCTAAGAATCTCCAATCAACATGATCATAGGATTTTTCAAAATCAATAAATATAAAAGTCGCATTCTGTTTATTCTGCCTCGATAATTTTATCATTTCATTAATTAGTAATACATTTTCCTGCATGTTCCTTACTTTAATGAATCCCGTCTGAGATGGGTGAATAATATCAGCCATTACAGGGATGAGCCTGTTGGTTAAAGCCTTGACTAACATCTTATAAACCACTGTTAGTAGTGTAATTGACCTATAATTCCTAATGTTGGATAAGAGTGTGAGAATGCCCTGACCAACAATCTCCTTCATTTGTTCTTCCGCCTGGATTTGATTGTAGAATTCCATTAGATCATCCGATAGAGAGGGCCACATAGTCTCCCAAAATTCCTTTGGGAGACCATCAATCAGCCCCGGTGAGAGTGCTGAGAATTATGTTAACAGCAACCGAAAGGCCGGTGTCCACCGATGAGGCGATCCTCAAACCCGCACTCGCGAAACTGGCACACTGGAATGATCAACACACCTCCCTGATTGGAAGGGCGTTAGTGATAAACAACGTAGTTCTGGCCGCCTTATGGTACAAATCGGCAATTTGGGCGCTGAGTAAGGAAGCGGTGCGGTCACTAAAACGACGACTAACTGCGCTACTATGGAGAGGTAACATCGATCTGCAGAATGTGATAAATAGAGTTGCCTGGCGGTCGGTTGTACAACCCAAGGATAAAGGGGGCCTGGGAATCCTGGACCCCGCTACTCAAACCATGACGCTCATGGTTCAATGGATTAAGAGGATGATAGCTACAAAGGAGCTTCCCTGGCGTGCCCTCGCGCTGGAACAGATCGCCTGCCTGGCCCCACAAACACCGCCAACGGTTGACCCCTTGACCTGGCTGGAGGACCTTTTTTGGTCCATACCGAGACGCCCCCGGATCGACCAGATGTCGGGCAGGGGGGCAGCCCGTGGTGACCTGGCAAAAGATGACTTCTGGGTCCGTTGTCTGAGGGCTTGGCGCCAACTCCCGCTCCCGGATAAGCCCAGGCCATCCAGATGGGAGGAGGTAGCCAGACAACCCTTGTTTGGAAACAGAAAGATCATAGACCGTAACGGAAGGGTTTATTGCAGCTTGGCCCCCCCGTGGAACAACTGGGTGAGGAAAGGCATAATCAGGGTCAAAGATATTTGGGATGCAGAGAGCATGGACTGGAAAACAGCCCTGCAGATGAGGACGGCACTGAAAAATTGTCATAACTTGGAAATGAATCTGGAACAACTGATTTTCGCAATCCCGCTGGACTGGGTCCGCATTCTGCGCAAGGGCCCAGGATTGAAGGAGGGGGATTGGGTAGCTGTCCCGGGAGACCCGGAGAGTGTGGAGAGTGTCGTGGAGGTGCGCGTGAACGAGTCGTTGACTCCAGGCAGCTAAGAAGGTGAACCTACTGAGCCTTTTGGTGAAAACCACGTATCGGCTGCTGCGACCCAAAGTCAACCTGAAAGACATCGTGCAGGGCCGCTGGAAATCTGGGGGACGATGTCATCCGCCCTGTTCGGTGGTTCGCCCTCACGCGGTCAAAGCCTGCAAAGCTGGCCTCGTTGCAATGGCAGATAGAACACCGYTGCCTTCCCAYTAATGACTGGCTGATCGACCGCACGTACCTGGAACAWACAGGACGGGCGCTCCCGTGGTGCAMGGCCTGCGTTTCGGTGTTTCCCTCCAGAAAKATCCCTGAAACRATCGAAYATATTTTTMTGCAATGCYCGGGGGCTGTCCTCACATGGCGATGGTGGGACAGAGTCTGGAGCTGTCTAGGTACTGACTCCCGGTGGTCGTGGGATTGGAGGGCGATCTTATGCGAAACCTGGTCCTCCCCCTCAGATAGCACCTTCGAAAATAATATGTTTAAAATAGGAAGGAGGGCGGTTGTCTTGGCAATTTGGAGGAGAAGATGCATGTATATCATGGAGGGGGTCTGCATCGCTGGGGAGGAAATGACGGACATGTTGAAACAATTCGTTCACCAGGAGCTCAGGGCACAATGGCAGAAAGTCAAAGAACATCTTGATACGCTTCAGACACAAAAAGACATAACAGATAAAGTTCAACAATTTTCAGAGGACTGGCTCGGCAGCGCCAACGGGGGTATGATGGCCTTCATCAAGTGGGATGGCAGAGATGGTCAGGAGGATAACAGGCACAACAAGGAAGGCAACCGAGGGTCGTTCAGCAGGGACTACTGCATCTGTTTCAAGGAGTGGACAATGGTGGACCCAAGGATCCCGCTGCGGCCGGCCTCCGCTTTCCCCGACCCCTTCCCCCCGCACCCGCTGGCCATGGTGGATATGCAATGGTATGGGATGGAGTGAGCACACCGAATAAAGGGGAAGGCACACGGGGCAGGAAGGGACTGCACACAGCACAGCAGCCACCGCGCGCCTTACTATAGGACCACAGGAGAGGGCACACGGGGTAGGAAGGGACTGCACACAGCATCGCAGCCACCGCGAGCCTTAATATAGGGGGACTGCCGTGATAGGGCTGGGCAAAGGGATAAGGGGGACCCCGACAAGGGAATGGGTGATAGGGGCAGTCCCATGGGATAGGGAGCCCCCGGAGGATTACGGAACTCAGCCCCAGGAAACCTTTTCAGAACTGGAGGTGGGGGGGCCAGGAGGAAAGTGCAGGTATCTGGCGCCAAAGGTAGGGTGAAGAGGCCCCTGCCCGACCTCCTGCTCAGTCAATCCCCTGATCTCTCAGGGAATCAATGCTGGCAGGAGCACACTGTCAAATATGTGAGCTGGTCCTGGTATATGTAAGGGACGCTGGACCCGGTTTCCAGCAGGTGCTGCTCCCCACCAATAGATGGAGCCCCCCCAGGTGCTACCCAAGTCTGCTCTTACCAGCACCGCTAACACCGACGGGCTGTTTCAAAAAAAAAAACAAACTCCAGGTGTTTTGTCCTCCTCCATTTGTAGTAGAGTCATCCAGATTTCATTCTTTATGGCAAGTTTTCTTAATTTCATCCTCTGCTGCTGTGTTAGTGCCTCCTCCATCGGGCTTTGTAAAGGCTCGTCATCTTGGACACCATTAATCCTAGAGGTGAATAGATCCTTAAAAAAATCATAAGCGACTTTTAGACTCCTAACCGATGTGGTAGGATCTCCTTGGTAGGGAATGTTAGGGTTTTGCAAAGCCTCAATGGTAGACTTTCTAGCTCTTACCTGAGCGCGGGCAAAAAAGGAAGCCTCCATTTGCCCTTCTGTTTTATGTTTAGTTAATTTACCTCTAGTTAAGTGCCCCTGCCAATGCTGTTGAGCAAGGGATGATAGTTGGTCTTTCAACGACTGTAATTTGCTTGGATCATTCAGTTCTGATGGATGATATCGTTCATAGTTCAGGATATGTTCTTGAATTTCAATTTCTTTAGCAAATTTATCTTTGGCCATTAGTTTATAATAATATTCACTACATTTTTTGGCTAGGAATACTAACCCATTGTTAAACCATGAGAAGTAGGTGTCATGTCTATCCATTGTCGAACGCCAGAATACCCATACTTCTTGAATAAGTCCCTAAAGCCTTTGTGGGCCAGAAGTGAGGTATTCAATTTGTGAAAGCCTTGACCCTGATCAGGTTTCTTACGAAATGACAAGAGGACTGCACACATCTTATGATCAGCTCCAGGCCACGGGCTTTGTGGAAAAATATTAGCTCTCGGGGCTGCATATGTGGTGTAGTAGGGCCAAATTTGGGCTGCCCTAGTCCGGTGCGTTGGGGAGTCCGTGAGGTGGGTCTCTTGGATCGCCACGACGTCCAGGCACCTCCCCCCAGTGTCCTGTAGTATTTGATCCCATATTGCCTTACACTTTTGTTCATTTGGCTCTGCCAGTCCATTGACATTGATTGATCTGATGTCAAAGTCCGCTGCCAATATTTTTTTTGTCCATTGGGGGGGGGTTCTAGCTGGCGGGGCTGGGCAGGGGGGGTTGGGGCAAGCGTAGGGGCGTTGGGGGCTGCCATCCCCCCTATCTTTTTGGGACTGCTGCTGCCACGACCCTCCATCATCGGCGACCAGGCACCTTATCTGTTGATTGCCGTCACTCATTTCTGTGTCTTGTCATTGAGTCGATTCACGGGATTCCCTATTGGAGGTGTTTGATAAACGGTGCGGCATCCCACTGTTGGTTTTCGTCCAAAGCCGCCTCCTCAAGGAGGATTCTGATGAAGAAGGATTGCTCCTCTTTCGACTAGATATTGTTCGATCTCAGCCTGGCTGTTGCCATGTTCAACAGCTGGTTTCGTGTCATCATTGCAGGTGAGTGTCCCCATGGAGCGACTGTGTCGCCTGGGGAAAGAGGAGGAGGATGGGGGTAACACCTTGTGGGAACAACAGATCTTGTGGGAACACCGTGCATATTGCATTGGCATCGCCGTTCTGCATCACATGTGATTTGAGTTTGTTTCTGGTTATCATCTGAGTAGTTTGGCCTCTCCACCCCAGTATGGTAAGGCCCGACCGGGGGTTCGCTGTTGTGGGCTTTCTTGGCCAGTTTGGGGACTCTCTGTGGGTCGGGGCGAAGCCCAGCGTTGTCGAGCCCCGGTCCCGGGGGCCCG
>BFEA01000160.1:2141589-2156308 GCA_003427395.1 Chara braunii | reverse complement strand
TATATATATATATATATATATATATATATCGTCACAAACAGAACTGCCCAGTAAACCGTAGGCAGAGAGAGAGAAGAGGACAACAAACGAGGGGCTATAAATATATCATGGCTACGCCGGACCCGGACCCGGACATTTCCAGACATGGAACCGGACCCGTGTCCGGTAGTTTCCGAACGTCCGGAATTCCGGACATTTTCCGGACCTCCAGACATGGGGGATCCGAACGGTCCGGATGCCTGGACAGGTCCGAAAATGTCCGGACCGTTAAAAAAAAAAACAAATCTGAAAAAAAAGTATGTTATGCAGAATAGCAATGCAATCCACTTTTGCCTTGGAGTCATGTCAGAATTGCAAACCAAACTTGAGTTAAAAGTCAAAAACGATAAAAAAGCTTAAAAAAAACCTTCAAAAACTAATAAAAGGTAATGAATTATTAATAATTAAAGAATTGGGGTTGTCTAATAAATTATTACATAGAGAGAGCTGTGTAGCACACTGAACATGTTCGGAGCTTTTCCGAACGTCCAAACATGTTCGGGTGTTCGGCCGAACGTCACGTGAACGTGTTCGGCTGACGTTCGTTCGGCCGAACATATTCAAAAAAAAAAAAAAAAAAAAAAACTTTTTTTTTTGGGTTTTTATTTTTAAATCGAGTTTGGTTACGAATTTGACCATACCTCCAAGGCAAAAGTTGTTTGTATTATTATTTTACATAACATATATTGTTTTCAGATTTTTTGGAAAAACTTTTTTTGTTTTTGTTTTTTAATATTTTTATGTTCGCGTTCGGAGAGTTTCGGCGCTCGTTCGCGTTCGGTTCCGAACGTTCAGGTTCGGTCACCGAACCTGAACACAACGCTACACAGAGAGAGCATGTCCGGACCCCTCAAAAAAGCATAAACGGGCCTGAAAAAATCCCAAAACAATTTTGGGGGCTTGTCTCCTCAATGGGGAAGGGTTCTGGACCGTTTTTTTTTTTTTTTTTTTTCCTCGAAATTTGGCAGATCCGGACCTTCCAGACCGGACATCTGGAGTCCGGACTGAATCCGGACCGTCTGGACGGTGGTCCGGACGTTCGGATCGTAGCCATGATATATATATATATATATGTATATAACGTTCTACAAGTCCATAATAAAAACGTAACTTTTGTTTTTCTAGAACTCTGATATATATATAGCATGATCCAATCAAAGAAACCATTGTGCTGGAAAGCGGTACCTCTAAGTCTTTTTTTTTTGGGGGGGGGGGGGGGGGGGGGGGGGKGGGCAGGGAACGTGCTTCAATCTATCCGTGGGGAGTAGCACGTGTTAGGAACCAGGCCCAAAGGAGCATTCAGAATGGAGAATCCTTGAGATACCGGGGCCATTACCCGGCTTTGGCTAAGAAAGACAATTGTGTAATCTACACATGAACACTAAAAAATTCGTTATCCCCCAAAGTTTCGACCAAAGGAGCATTCAGAATGAAAAAAACACCTGCCTTAGGGTCTTTCAGCAGCCCAACTCTACCTGCCTCACCCCTATATCCTGATGCCCAATCTCTACCAGGCCTCATGCCCCCAACCGCTAGGTTACAGAGTGGCATGACGCACCCCAGAAACCCCCCACCTACTAGGCCACAGGGCAAAGCGACCCGCCCCGACTCCAGCCAGCATCGACTAGGCACTAACTCACCAAAAGACACTAGAGTGCCTTCCACCCTCGACAACTTCCCAAATCTCTCTACCAGGTCTCATGCCCTCGTACAGCTTGAGTTACAGGGCAGCGCAACCAAGCCCCAAGACCGACCGACGTCATTCTAGCCTCGTCTATTCGCAAGTCACTGGGACTCAAGACTAAGGCAAATACCAGTGAAGCCACCAATCAGCACCATAGCTGTAAATCCCATCATTCATCTTCTTTTTTTGTTTAGAACTATTAAAGAAAGTTCAGGAAAATTTAGGAAAAACATGGATAACCGTTGACCAATTGCTAGGCTACTCAAATAGCAATTACTAAGTAAAAAAGGAGAGCCACATAAATCCTTGGAATGCTCAGAACCCCTGCAATCCCTAACAAAACCCTCTAAAATTCTCTAACGTTGTCTTATTCCCTGTCAAGCTCTCCTCGGCCTCATGCCCCCACCCTGCTAGGTTACAGAGCAACACGACTTACCCCGGCTCCGGCCAGCGCCGTCCAACAGCAACCCTTGGTTTTCCCTTGGAATGCCCGCCCCAAGGCATCCCCAGATCTCTCTACCAGGCCTCACGCTCCTGCTATCAACAGGTTATAGGGCAACTCCCCAACACCGGCCAGCGTCGTTCTGGCCTCGAAAAACCGCAAATCCATAAATGTAACAGCATCAAATAAGCCTAAAGTGAATTGCAAGTACCCAGAATCCTAAAGCATTCTCAAGACCACCAAAAGCAACCGAGAACAACAAAATTGTTTGTGAAAATTGATAATCAATTAGGATAATTTGGAACCCGATATAATTAAAACCACGTTACCCTAGTGCTATTCAACCGACCATCCTACAGTTGCATCAACCCACCTATCCTCGATACCAAGCTCTACCAGGCCTCATGCCCTCAACTGCTGGGTTACAAGGCGGCGCGACCCACCCCAGCTTCGGCCCGCGTCGTCTTTGTAGCAGCTTGTGGTTCGCCACTGGATTGCCTTCCACCCTCGACAATTCCCCAGAGCTCTCTACCAGGCCTCAAACCCCCACAAAACTCAGGTTACAGGGCAGCGCCTCCGACCAGCGTCAATCTGACATCGGCCAACCTTGAGCTCGTGGATCCCAGCCATATTTGCAACGATCGGTGGTGGGGCGGAAAGGGGTCAGCAAAGTCTTTTGTCGGTCGTAGGGAGACGTCCCGGCTAATTGTAGTCCAGTCCTTAAAAACCAGACGATAGTACCGAGGGGACTTCACTCCTATAGGTTCGTCCTCTATTTGATTCTGGTTTTCCCATGGTCCAGACCATGACACCTCGGCTACCCATCCCCCCCAGTCTCCGCCCAGCCATTCTTGGCCGAAGTTCTTGATTGTCCTTAGAGCGGGTCACTCTTTTGAGAGGGGGGGGGGGGGGAGCGTTCTGCAACAATGCGTCCTTAGGTAGGGGGCTGGACTCGGGAACGTGCCTAGCGCCTAGTGCTAACCTGCGTTGCGGACCAGCCGGCGAGGCCCGGCTGCACTCCGTAGACTAGGGCAATGGCATCGTTTGCCATAGATGCTCCTGGTTATCCTACTACTCGTCTGGTTGTTTTGACCAGACGACGGTGCACTTTCCACCTAGCATATCGGAAGACGACACGTGGGAGTGTTTTTTTTTTTTTTTTTCTGCATTGATCTGACGGCGCGTTCTACAAAAAGGGGAGATGACTTCAATAACTGAATTACAACAGGGTGCGGATGAGTGGTTGTCGGCCATTCAAAAGGGTTGCACTCGCTTGCGAAGTATCGTGGACTCCGAGGCTCTGTCCGCGAGGGGAAGGGATTGGCATGCGGTCGAAGGGGGGGCGGTTGTGCTGATTCCATGGAGGGAGGACACGATGCAGAGTATGTTGGACGTCATCTAGGAATTAGAGGAGGGGTCGGCTCCTCAACTGAATGAATTCATCGATTGGCGGCAAGCGGAAACTCTGATGCAGCGTTGCTATGACATCTTCAAGAAAGGGCGGGATCTATGAGAGGCTTGGGAGGCGAGAGCGCTGATGCAATTTAATGAGTGCGGTCAGATGCGCAACTCGGGGGATCGACAACCACCACTTGAGGAAGGCCATACGACAGAGGCGCGTGCAGCTACGAAGGCATCAACGGCAACAACAGTAACAACAATACCTACAACAACAACAACAGTATCATCAACAACTACAAAATTAACATCAACAACGACGACAGCCGCAACTATAATGATGATAACGACTACACTATCTCCTATGACAAACGCTCTCATCATCACAACACCAACAGTGGTGCTGGTAGTAGCGACGACAACAGAGGCAACAACAACAACAAACAACAGAAGTGACAACAACATCAATAACAACAACAACAATAACAACGATAACAACAATGACGGCAACACCCATGCTGGTGGTTGCGACAACATATTGCTTACAGCAGGAGAAAACAAGGGGTCTGAAGCCAACCACAACAACAACAATGACAACATCAGCACGATGGGATAGGGTTAGGGATTTTATGAGGATGGTGGCTAGAGGTTTGAACTTGAATGTGTGTTTTGCTTCCCCCCTCTTTTTTGTGTGGAGTCTCTCATCATTCATCCTTTGCACCTCTCTGTTCGCCACCGGGTGGGAGTGGGTTAGACTACATCTATGTCAATCATCAGTGGTTGCTCGGCCGTCAATCAATGATAAAGAGGTGGTGTAGATCGTTCCCCAGGTGAAAGGTCGGCCACTTCGGGTTTCAAGTGTTGAGCTGGGGGAATTTTGAAACATTTTCCCAGATGCTGGATGAAAATGTTTTTCGTTAGGGTTTCGGTTACATGGGCAGGAGGTCAATCCCTCCCTCCTTGTAGGAAGTAATCAATGCCTCCCGCATATACAAACATACAATACAACCTCCTCACATATCATATTATTGTACATGGATGTTGAAACCGATTTCCAGCAGGTGCAGCTCCCCACCAATAGATGGAGCCTTCAAACGTTGGGACCCACTTAATGGGGCTGCTCTTATCACCTCGTGAAGTGGGCTTCCCCGAGTACAAAGTTCCTCCCCCCCCTCCCAAAAAAAAAGGGATATCCTTAGATTGGTGAAGAGAGTCTAGCGTTTGTTTTCTTACTGCCCATTGCTGGGACAGCCCCAGTTGGAGCTGTTGTTGAGGTATTCTTCCCTCTCTTCCCCATCGACCATCACATTTTCCATAGCCAAGGTGCATCATTGCCACCATAAAACCCATAGAATCACTTCCTAGGTCAAGGTTGTGTAGGATAGTCCTGGGTACTTTAAATAGTCTCACACTTCTCCTGTGCGGCTTTGAATCACTATGATCATTTTATCTCCTGCTTGCCCAGGATGAGCAACCAGACTGGCGTGATCATAGTGATTCAGTTTTTTATAATATGTCACCTGACCCCTGCCTCATGATGAGTCGGTGCAACTCCGACGAAACAATCTTGTCATCATCAGTTTTATTTTTTTCACTTTTTTTCGTTTTGGTGATTGCCTTGTGTGCTGGTTGTTGTATTTTCTCTACCTTTTGTGCTTGTGTTGTCTTCCCTCACGCCTCCCCCGTGCCCTCTAACCTTTGTGTTGCCTTATATCATTTTGTTTTCACCGTGTGCCCGTTGTGCCTTGTCATCCAACAACTCAGTACCTCTCTGCCCCTCCACTTCGTCGACCGTTGGTTGTTGTCGTCGGCCTGTCTTGTGTGCCTGTGTGTTGTCTGCATAAGGGGATGAACCCTTTGTCGCTAGGTAGCAATGAGACCAGGAAGAACGTGAAATTATCCATTTGCCCCGGTAAGAGGTTGGGAGAGAGAGAGAACATGACATGTGGGGGGGGGGGCAGAATTAGGGTTGGTAAGGAATTATGTCGATTGTCCGTTGTTTTTCCTAAATGACAAGACTGATGATTGAGGTGTTAATTTCCTTCTGATTACAAGCCTATAAAATGATTAAAATCCCTACTGAGTGCTTATTTTTTTGTCATAAAACATGATCTGAATTTTTCTAATGATGATGCATTCTGATGCTGGCATGACCGGGGAATTTTTTCAGAGGTTGCTTTTGAATGATTTCGTTTCTATGATTGTGCTTTGTTTAAAATCCGATTCTGATCTTAGGTGTTTTCTGGATGTAATTGATCCCTAATCTGAAATTCTTTTTTTCTGATTTTGAGCAAGATCCCTAATCTGAAATTCGTATTTTCTGAGCAGGATTCTTAATCTTAAATTAATATTCTTTGAGCAAGATTCCTAATATGAAATTTGTAATCAGAGTCTTTGCTCTGATCCCAATGAACGATTACTCAATTTTGAATTACAAAGGGTTACAAATTGATTTTCTCAAAGTGGAATTGATGCCCTACGTTTGTCCATCTTTGATCTAATTCTAAATCTGACGTAGTTCTCCATATTTGTGCGCATAAGTTTGGGCTCCTTTTTTGAATTCGATATTTGATGTCACTTGTTTGAAGGATTTTCAAAAAACTAGTGACAATCGAGTCTCAAATTGTGATATTGTAGGATTTGGGCTCATAGGTGCTGATTGAATTATCTCATTCAGGGTTGGAGCCCCTCCCTGCGAGGGTTATACAAGGTGGGAGGTGTGATCCTTGAGAGGGTAGGGGTGGTATTGTGGGTTTTGTTCTCCTTTGGGCCAGACTGATCTAGGTCGGATCAGCCACGACGGTTGGGAGGGAGGACAAGGGGCCGTGTTGTTTTCAGCAAGATGAGAGGTCGAGAGGTGTTTCACTTGGAGGGGGTGGGACACGAGGGAAGGGGGATCTTCAACTCTRCGGGGGCATGCTCTAGGGGGTATTGCATGCTGCTGAGGGAGCAAGAGTGAATTAGGGGGCTTTTCTGAACCGGGGCTGGGAGGTGAGCAGACGCCTTCTAGCGGAGGCAGCGAAAGGATAGGAGCTTGTTTTTGGGGGGAGGATGAGTAAGCCTCTTCGTTTCTTGTGAGCTCTTTTACATCCAGCTGAGACATGAATAGGCGCAGGAATTTCCATGGGGAAGGAAGTAGTTCTCTCCCGTCCTCTCTCTCCCTATGAGAATAATAGGTGTTGACTGTTTTTTTAGGTTATGATTCCTGCGTGTGTAGCTGTATTCTTTGTATTGTTTATGATTTTTTAGGTTTCAACTGGAAAAATCGTCATAATTTTGGTGCTGGTTGCAGTGGATTGTGCTTGCAGTGATGGTTGGAGATAATGCGCTCTACGGCGAAGGGGCTAGCCAGTAGGGCGGAAATAGGGTACAACAGCGGTGGAGATGGCGACTCTACCGCAGTAAGTCTTGCTGTAGTAAGGTTGAGAAGGTTTTGTTGGATGTTTGCAGCCAGTGCTTGAAAGAGTGGATGATCGGAACTACAGTCATGGCGACGATTGGTGGCTTGTCTGATATCTGTTGATGTCTTTGGTCCCAGTGGTTTGCAAATGGATGAGGTCAGAACGACGCTGGTCGGTGCTGGGGTTTGGCCGTGCTGCCCTGTAACCCGAGCGGTACGGGAACATGAGACCTGGTAGAGAGATCTGGGGAGTTGTCGAGGGTGGAAAGCACTCTAGTGTCTATTGGCAAACTGATACTTAGTCGACGCTGGTCGGAGACGGGGCGGGTCGTTTTGCCCTATAACCTAGCAGGTGGGGGGATTTCTGGGGTGGGTCGTGCCACTCTGTAACCTAGTAGTTGGGGGTGGGAGGCCTAGGGGTCTAGGAGAGAGGCGGATAGGGTTGAGCTGCTGATAGTCGCTAAAGGTAGGTGGTTTTCGGTCCGAATATTTCCGTGATCAAATCTTAGAAAAACGTGGTCTTACGAATGATTTGTGACTCTGGGGACCCCTAGCAACTCATTTTAGGAGGCTTCATTACTGTTATACTCAGTGATCTGCGGCTGTCTGATGCCAGAACGATGCTGGCCGGTACTGGGGTGTTGCCCTATAACTTGCAGATGCAGGAGTGTGAGGCCTTGTAGAGAGATATGGGAATGCTTTGGGGTGGGCATTTCAAGGGACAACTAAGGGTTACTGCTGGGACGACGCWGGTCGGAGCTGGGGTGAGTCGTGTTGCCCTGTAACCCGAGCGGGTGGGGCTGTGAGACCTGGAAGAGCTCGGCAGGGAGTAAGACAGTGTTGGAGTTTTTGAAGGATTTGCTAGGGATTCTGAGGGTTTTGAGCATTTATAGGACCTTTGAGATGGCGATTTTCGCTTCTAAAACTCCTCTTCAGCGAATAGGCTAGTACTTGCTCATGATCTTATTCTTCAGACAAAGCCGGGTTGAAGTCCCGGTATCTCAATTTTTTTTCTGTATGCGCTCTCAAAAAAAGAAAGTGAATGGTTTTGGATTCTGGGGACTTCTAGCAACTCGCTTTAGGCTGTTTGATACTGGTACATGCATGGATCTGCGGTTGTTCGATCCAGAACTACGCTGGCCGGTGCTGGGGTGTTGCCCTGTAACCTGCTGACTGCAGGAGTGTGAGGCCTGGTAGAGAGATCTGGGGATTCTTTGGGGTGGGCATTCCCAGGGACAACGAAGGGTTGCTGTTGGGATGACGCTGGCTGGAGCTGGGGCGAGTCGTGTTGCTCTGTAACCTAGCCGAGTGGGAGTGTGAGGCCTGCGAGAGCCTGACAGGGAATAAGACAGTGTTGGACAATTTTAGAGCGTTTTGTTTCCGAGTCTAGGGGTTCTGAGCATTTGAAAAGAGGTCAGTAGTCATTCATAGTTTTTCAACCTCTTTTTAATTCTCTTGAATTTCTTGAAAAGTTCTCAATAGTTCTCAGATTGATTCTCAGCCGAAGCCGGGTAATGGCCCCGGTATCTCAAATGACTTGTGTAACTCTATATGGGACGCTGGGCCCGGTTCCCAGCACGTGCTGCTCCCCACGAATAGACTGGAGCATTTGTCCCAAAAAAAAAAAAAAAAAGTCGGTCCTACCACGCTTGAGGCATGCCATACCTGCACAGTTACGGAGTACAAGCTGCGGCGGTGATCCTTCATTGGAGATATGCATGACACAGGCAAACGTGTCATGACATACTATACTATAAACACACACACACACAAACATATATTTCAGCCTCCTGATGAGGCGGTGAAACTCGACGAAACAGTTTGTCACAGCCCCTTGTTTGTTGTCCTCTTCTCCCTCTCTGCCTACAGTTTACCGGGCAGCTCTGTTTGACTATATATATATATATATATATATAATATATATAATATATATATAATATATATATATATATTATATAGCTTCCTGGTGAGTCGGTGAAACTCCGACGAAACAGTTTGTCACAGCCCCTTGTTTGTTGTCCACTTCTCCCTCTCTGCCTATGGTTTACCGGGCAGCTCTGTTTTATATATATATATATATATATATATATATATATATATATATATATATATATATATATATATATATATATATATATATACATATATGATATGCATATATATGTATATACATATATATATACATCCAGGTTGTTGTAGAGGTTGGATCCCAGATGTATGACAGTCGCCCTTGGTAATCGAGCATTTGGTTGTCTGTAGAGGTCACTGTTCCTTATGAGACTCCCTCCCGACCTTCCACTCTCATTATTCCTCTCTGGCCGCTGTCATTATTCCTGTCTGGCACATCCCTACTCCCACAATCCTACCTCAGTGTTTACCACTCAGGATTATAACCCTCCTATCATCTTGACAGGGTTGACCTGACCAGAAAGCAGTTGTAGGCAAGACGGCGAAGCAGGACCGACCCAGCTCAACCCTGATTGAAGCATAGTTGGACGAGCCCGGTCGTACGGGAACTTCGAGCGCTAGGCGTAGACATTCTTCTACAAGTCCCATAGGTGGACCCGTTCCTGTGCCCCAAGCCATTTTTTTATTCACTGTTCTGCCTGTGTCTTGTTATATTGTTCATTATATGTACCGCTGTTATTGTTTGCAACCTAGAGGTTCTAGCCTATTATCAGTTACTGTAGATGTATGGCCACCATCCGCCCCTCTACCTACAGACGTCCTCCTAGACCCCTCTCGGGTCACATTGTTGTGGTTGTATAGTTTGTGCTATTGTCATTCTGATCATTGTTCAATATAAGCCATCTGGAGGTACTCAAGTGTCTGTCATCAGTAGGTACATGGCCACCATCTGCCCCCATACATCGGTCATCGGCTAGACCCTCTCCAATCACTGTGGTTGTTTCTGTCATCAACTAGACTTGCTCTGATCTAGGTCATCAGTAGAGGTACACAGCCACCATACGCCCCCATACCTCTGTCACCAACTGGGCCCACTTCGGTCTATTTCTCATGGGAAGCAGGCAATCCCTCCACAACGTTCCCCCCCAAACCATCCCATCTACGGCCCCAGCCCTGGAGACCCTTACGTAACCAAACTACGTGATCATCCACTCCACTAGATGAGCCCACCCGTCAGTCCCGTTTCTCTCAGTCCAACCTGAGATCAACGCCGCTTGACCCCACCCAGTAAAGCCTGGCTACATCGTGCTCTGCAACGGATCACCACCACTAAACCCCTGGCCTCTTCCCGCCTGCACCCCAGGTATACCTGTCATATGTCATCTGACCCCGGTGTATCATCTTGCACCGTAGAGGGCCAATCAGAATTGAACTCTAGCCCTCTCCCTCTGATGACCTCAGCTCCACCCCACTGAGCTACCACGTCTGCTGACCCGTCTATGTGCTGTACTACCGTCTTCACCCGAATATAAACCCCGGTCATTATAGCTGTTTTTGGCACAGCTTTCAGCCCAGATACAGTGATAATTACCGGGCGTTCTATTCGGGTGAAGACGGTAGGCTGGGCGACGAGCACGTGGGGTGCCAACCTAGCACCAACTGAGCATGTGCAGGGGAGGTTGAGGCCCGACAGAAACAAACCCACAAGCTCCGGGCCCTGTTTCAACTCCAGAGCTCTGAGTTAAACCCACTGAGCTACAGTAGCTGTGCTTGTTCAATCTTGATTGAGTCGAAGCTTGGTAATGACCCCACTGCAGTCAGTTTCACCCGGCGGGTAGAGTTGTGAGATTCCCTGCCTCATTTCAAGGATCACAAAATAAATTTGATCCCCCCCCACCACACCCTCCCCCAACCACCCACCCTCAAAAGGAAACGGGTGGCACAGAGAACTGCCATCTAGACATTCTTGGGTACCACACGCTACTTGATTATCCTATGTGACATGGTGGTTGCAGTGGTGCCCAGGCTGCAGAAAGTGGAACAAGCATCCCATCTCTGTGGCTTGGCGGTGGTTATGTCTGTAAATCAAGCTGCAAATACGACTACCTTGTGGCTTTCTCATGATGATTTGACAGCACCTCATCACAGTCTAGTGAATTGGGAAGGCCCATTCATCATTGATTGGGTGTGCAAATGAGGGCCAAGGAGTGGATGAGCCCACACGTGTTCTAAAATCCGAAACCCTGCCCGGTCTGAGCATCTGCATGCTCTCTGACATAGCTATTCGCTAAGCGTAGCTTCTCCCTTTTGAAACCTCAGTGGGCCCTATGCATTATTTTACATCGTTTCCCAATTGTATTCGGAACCCAGTTGCTGGCCAAACTGGCCATGCTGTCAGAAGTGTGCTCTGACCAAACTGGCGTCGAGGTCTCGTACCATGTGCCTTGGGCCATTCACCGGTGCTCCTTTTTTTTATTTTGCAGCTTGGTCCTCACCAGCATTGGAACGTGAACGAGCACCCTGTGGGTCACGACTCATGACAGTTATTGTTGTGGTAATAATTTATAGAAGAATCATGTCTTCCTATGGATAAAGAGGGACCACACATGCGTTTCCTGTATACCTAGGGTGGCGTGCAGGAGGCTGAAAGGGGCTTTTGCCTGCTTGATATATATCGATATATATATATAGATAGATAGATAGATAGATAGATAGATAGATAGATAAGGTAGATTATCATTTACAGTGTAATCAGTGAGGGGATTCTGCAGACTGTTGAGGGTTCAGCCTCCTGATGAGTCGGTGAAACTCCGACGAAACAGTTTGTCACAGCCCCTCGTTTGTTGTCCTCTTCTCTCTCTCTGCCGACGGTTTACCGGGCAGTTCTGTTTGTGACGATATATATATATGTATATATTTTAAGGCCAGGGTGGTGAACAATTGCAAGCCACCAGAGCCAAAAGGGTTGTGGCAATAATACCGGTCAACGCCTTGCTGAGGTTCCACATGTATGTAATTGCCCCTCCCCTCCCGCTGGGGCCCACCTTTTTATTTCATTTTAAAATTTAAATATATTTTTTATTTTTTATTTTTATTTCTTTTATAAAGGCCCAGGGTGTTGTGGAGGCCAAGGACCAGACCGGCGGTGATTGCTGGCAGCGGCAGCCTGGGGCCCACCTAATCCACTGAATGATGACCTTCAACAGGTGACTGCCCATCAAGAAACTCTGTGGGACATAATGGAACAGGCCCATGGATGGACCTGCTTTTCATTTATTTATTAATTTATTTTGTTTTGAGGTGGACCTGCTTTCACTTTCATCTGAAGGCCACATGCCATTCACCTCTTTTTTTTTTTTTTTTTTTTTTTTTTTTTTTTTTTTTTTTTTGCACACAGTCACTTTATCTGGGACTATTAGGGGCAGCCACGGGGACTTGCCGCTGGCTCGCCATGGTGCCCTTGCAGTGCCAGAGGTATTGCATAGATTGAGGTTGTTTGAGATAGAGGACCATATACCTGACAGAGTGACAATAGAAGATTCCCTTTTCTTTTTTTTCTTTTTTTTCTTTTTTTTGGGACAATGCTCCAATCTATTCGTGGGGAGCCACACGTGTGTGTGAACCCGGCCCAGCGCCCCATTAGGAACATTTTGGAGAACATATACGGGAAAAAATCTTGATACCGGGGCCATTACCCGGATACGGCTAAGAATAAGATCATGAACAATTTCTAGCCTATTAGACAAAAACCTCATGTCATTGAGAAGATTCCTGCCACGGCAACGGAAGGGTTTCTGTGACACACAGATCATGGCTTCAATCTGTTGGACCAGTGGGGAGCTGACCTGGTGGAAACCAGGTCCGGCGTCCCTTTCATGAAAGTCCAACTGCCATATGGATCAAGTACCAACTTTGAATGCCCTCTTGCAAGGGGGTGAACTAGCCTCCTTATTGTGACTCTGAGCTGCAACCTCGCACTAGATATTGCTGAACGGGCCTGACACCCTTGAATCTATTCGTTCTTCACGAAGCAGGGAACTTTACCTTTTTTTTTTTTTTTTTTTTTTTTTTTAATAAGCGCATGGTGTTGTAGAGGCCAGTCACTGAGTGCACAGTGATCACCTGGAGCAGTGGGAGCATGGAACGGTTCCTTTCCTTTCTATCCTCTGTTCGGTATCTGGCTCGGATCTTGTTGAATTTCTCCTTGACTACTTGTGTGCGGATCTGACTTTCTAAGAGCTTCTATCCTAGGTCCTCCTTGAATCGCTGATGTGTGACGAACTTTGGCTACTTATACTTATTTTCTATACCTCGTCGGTCCCTCTTCCCGCGACAGTTGAAGACCCCTGAAGATTTCGGTTGGCGGCCGGATGAAACGCAGCGTAGGGTAGCTGCGCCTTTTCAGCCCATAATTCCACTATGATTTTTTTGTGGACTGTCTCTCGTCGGTTCCTAATGATTATCTTTCGGCCGTTTTGGCCGCGCTCGGGAACCATTGGGTGTACTCTCTTTTTCTCTCCTCCTTCCTGCTTTCCCCTTTCATTTTGCTTAAGTCAATGTATGCTTATCTCTCTTGTTTTTTTTTATCCAGATGACTTCTTCAACACTCCCTGACCCCCTACTCGTGTCGACTGGCTCTGAGAGAACTTTTTTTTCTGTTTATTTTTTTTCTTCTTCTTTGATTGCAAGACATCTGAACCATCTGATCCCTTGCTCATGCTGAATCATGCACTCATTTCCTCCTCCTGCCGTCCTTCACAAGTTATGCCTTCCCTTCGCCCACCACGTGACCACGGGCTTGTGATGCGAGAATATCACTACGCCGTGACTACGGTAACCCATTCTTTCCCCTTCAGCTCGGTCTTGCCCGGCTTGGCTTCTGTTGAGACTGTTGGCGTAGAGTGTTGAGTTTGTCGACTGCCCAGTCTGCTCGCTTTTTTTTTTTTTTTTAATGTGAAACAGCTCCATCTATTGGTGGGGAGCAACACCTGCTGGAAACCGGGTCCAGCGTCCCATAGATACAAGCATGACCTCACAAATTGGCACGAACTGGGAACCGGGCCCAGCGTCCCATAACGAATACCTTCAAAAGATTCGTCACTAAAAACCTACTAGAAAAACCAATTGGCATAAGAATAGTATTTGAAAATTAGTATACCGGGGCCATTACCCGGCTTTGACTCAGAGATATTGGAGCAGCTTCAGACATGTCTACAACAATCTTCATGATTTAGAACAAATTTCAGGAACGACTCAGGAGAACCCCCCATCACACCACTTTACCTCACTCCGGCAAGACTGACTGCAGCGGAGCCACCATCTCTGCTGCTGCTGTACCATACTCCCATCCTGCCAGCTAGCCCCCTCACTGGCAGGACGCGTGATAACCCACCCTCTGCTCCTACTCGCCTTATTCACTATTTGAGGTTCCTAAGAGCTTTCTTTTTTTCAGAAAAAAAAGTCAGACCCTCCAAACAATCCCCTGCTCCCCACTCCAGCAAGACTTACTGCAGCAGAGCCACCATCTCTGCTGCTGCTGTGCTCTATTCCCATCCTACCAGCTAGCCCACTCACTAGTAGGACGCGTGATACCCCACCATCTTTTTTCCAAAAACTGCAATCGCAACAGTTCTGTCTTCGTCATCGAAAGGGAGGTCCCGGAAACCAACAAGTGCAACAATTCTGTCTTAATCATCGAAAGGGAGGTCCCGGGTATGTTCTAATGAGGTCAGCTGACCACGGCCGGTACCCATCGAGACTCCGCTCAATGCCAATCGCATCCGTTCTCAACCAACCCCATCCAAACTCCCTTCACCCTCCCCAACTCCGTCCTTCTTTTTTTTTTTTT
>BFEA01000160.1:2129309-2141409 GCA_003427395.1 Chara braunii | reverse complement strand
TGTGCTTGGAAAACTGATGCTGCCTTTGTATCTCTTCACCCTCAGAGGGGAGGGCGCCAGATTGGAAATTGAAGGACTGATACTGTCACCAGCTGCCTGCTCCAACACCCGCCTGCTTACCGCCAATGCCGGCTGTTCCCGGCTGATTCTGTCACCACCTGCTTGCCTCCCCTCCCGCCTGCTGACTGCTGGAAAGCGGGACCAGCGTCCCTTGTGCTTGATAATCCAAAGCCGCAGGGCAGGAGCCTCTTCACCTTGCATCCAGCGCCAAATCACTGCTATTATTTACAAGCTCCACTGCCCCTCCGTCTGTCAATACTTACCTGTGCTGCTGCTATTACCTGGCTCCTCTGACCCCTCCTTATCTGTCTAGCATCCATACCACTGCATTTCTACCAGGCAGTTAGAGGGGAGGGGGGGAAGTTCGGGGAAGTTCGGGGAAGTCCTCAGAAGGCTTCAGGGGGATGGCCGCATCCACCCTAGTCCAGTCTTTCAATATAAGACAGTAATCTCTTACTATCTCTCTTCTCCCTTGGTCTGACCCTGGTGCAGGGGGTTCCCCTTTCCATTCAACCTTCCCTATCCTCCCCCCATCAGGTCCCCCGAGCCAGCTTGTGCTGAATTCCTGAATTTTAAGTAGAATGTTTTTTTTTCTGTCAAGGCGTCTGATACGAGTTTCTACCTCCTCCCACGCCGCGGTTATTTTGGTTTGAACCTGGTGCTGCATGCTTTCCGTGAACTCAGGCCCTCCCAATCTGGCACCTTCCATCTCGAATGTGCAGCGCCGTCTCCAAAGCGCCCAGAGCACCGCCCTCCGTCCCAATTTAAACATGTTGACGGTGAAGTCGTCTAGCTGGTCCGTATGGCCTTTGGACCAACTTTCAAACAGGATTGCCTGCCAGGCCCAGGGCCACGGGCCTAATGTTTCCAGCTGCCCCCAGATTCTGTCCCACCACCTCCACAGCCAGAGCGCCCCCGGGCATTGCAAGAAGATGTGTTCGATTGTCTCCGGGCGCTTTCTGGATGGGAACGAGTTGATGCATACCTTGCACCATGGGAGGGCGCAGCCTCTCTGTTCAGGGAGGTTCTGTCTATTAGCCAGTTGTTGGTGGGCAGACAGCGGTGTTCCAGCTGCCATTGAAGGGAAGCAATTTTAGCCGGTTTAACTTTGGCCATCTTGAACCACTTGATTGGTCTTAGATCATCTTCACTGACATTCAAGGGGTTCCTCCAGCGTTCCGCTACCTGATGTTTAAGGTTTATCGTTGGTCTGAGCAGCTGATAGGTGGATTTGACCGTTAGACCATATAATGTCCTAGTGCTGCTCCTTCCCTTCCCCCAGCGGGTTGTCCATATCCACTCTAGCGGGTCCAAGGCCAGATGTTGGATCGGGGAGGCGGGCAGGAAAGCTATGCTTTGTTTGTTCTCCTCGAAGACTCTAACTCTGAAAAGATCTTCTTTTAGACACTCAATGGTTTCTATCGGATCGCTCGTTGAAATTATGTTGTCTCGTCCCACTTGGAAGAGTCTTACTTCCACGCTTCCTCCCGGGAGGCAGCCGACCACCCTGCCCACTTCTCCTTGTCGCCCTGTCACTGCCACCCAGTCCTGCTTTTGTAGGGCAGGGCCTTTGTGGAGGATCCTCCACCAGGCCAGGGGAATCTTTTCCACTATCGCCTCCAGGGTTTCTTGTGGCCGGTGACAATACCTCAATCTTTGTCTTAGTTGGTCGGGGCTTATCCAATCCTTCTTTTCCATGTCCCAGATGTCCTTTACTCTCATTTCCCCTCACCTAATCCAGCCTTGCCAGGGGGAGTCCATGCAGTGGAGAGTTTGTCCTCTTTAGTCCGCTATTCACCTGTTGCCAAAAAGGGGTTGCCTCGCCACTTCCTCCCATCTGTCCGGGGATGTTTTGTCTAGTAGGGGGAGCCTCCTCCATATTTTGAGGAGAGTGGGCCAGAATGGGTCATTTCGCAGGTCATCCCTTGCAGCTCGTCTGGGGGAGGGAGGATCGCAGTCATGTTGCACCCGCCTCGGCCTCGGGATGGACCAATCCCTATTTTCGAGCCACATCCGCGGGTCGCTTCCTGCTGTTGTCTGGGGTGCCAGTCTGGGGATCTGTTCTAGAGCCAACCCTTTCCAGGGGACGTCTAGATAAAAAATCATACGTTTAAGCCATTGCACCGCCAGGGCTTTAGTCTGCGTCTGCGGATCAAGGAGGCCTAGCCCCCCTTTTGTTTTAGGTTGGATTATAGAGTGTCATGCCATACGGTTGATCACGTTTACTTTCTCGTAGTCACTCCTCCATAGGAAGGCTGTTATCTGCCGCTTTAATGGGCGCAAGACGTTCTTGTCCAGGGCCCAGATTGCAGACTTGTACCATAGCGAGGCCAGCACCAAGTTGTTGATAATCAGGGAACGTCCAAACAACGAAGTGTGTTTGTTCTTCCAGAGCGCCATTTTTGCCAGGGGGGGCCGGTGAGCCATTCGTTATTGCTAGATGGTCTTCCTTCCGCCTTCATCGATACACCCAGCACTCTGATGGGCGCTTCTTCCGGAAGCCATTTAAGCCTGGGTTGCTCTGGCGGCCTCACTTCCTGGTGGTGGATCCACCATCCTTGGGTTTTATTTCCCCAGTTTACGCACATGTTTGAGAGTTGACAGAAACGGTCCATCATACGTTGGATTACTTCCATTGATTCCCAGGAGGCGTCCACCATCAGGGTCAGGTCATCCGCAAACAATGAACAGACTGGGATTGCTTCCTTAGGTATGGCTGACACTTAAATTCTCTTGATGTCCTTACGAGTTCTGAGGTTGGTGGCTAGCGCTTCCATAATGATTACAAACAGATATGGTGCTATGGGGTCCCCTTGTCTGACTAATCTTTGCAGATTAATGGGAGGGGCCAGGTTACCATTCACCATGACTCTGGTAATTGCACTGGAATGGAGGATCCTGATCCATCTTTTAAAGTCTGGCCCAAAATTGACCTTTTGCAAACGCATGTCTAGGAAGACCCAGTCCACGTGATCATAAGCTTTTTCGAAGTCGATGAAAATGATGGCCGCATTATTTTTAGATTGTCTGGCCAGTTTAATCGTCTCGTTAACCAAAAGAATGTTATCCTGAATATTCCTGCCTTGAATGAAGCCTGTTTGGTCTGGATGGATGATGTTCGGCATTATCGGTGTCATGCGGTTGGCTAATGCTTTAGCCATCATCTTGTAGACCACTGTGAGCAGGGTGATGGGTCTGTAGCTCCTTATATTAATCCTTTCCCCTTTCTTATAGAGGAGCGTCAGCACCCCCTGCCCAACCAGCTCCCCAGTCTGTCCCGTGATCCAGACCTCCTGGTAAAATTCCATGAGGTCTTGCGATATCTCTGGTCACATTGCCACCCAGAACTCCTTGGGGAGCCCATCTATGCCTGAGGTTTTTTCGTCCTCCATTTGCGACAATGTCGTCCATATTTCTTCTTTCGCAAGGGGTTCGTCTAGGTTTTTTTTCTGCTGTTCTGTTAAAGTTCTAGTAAGCGGGCGCAATAAGTCTTCAATTTCCGCCGTGCGTCGATGCATGGGGAGTTTCCCGCACTCTGAGGTGAACAAGGTTTGGTAGAAGTCGCTTGCTATCTTTGTGCAAGCGGCTGTAGACATGTGCAGGGGGCATTGCTGAACTTTGGGGTCCTCCAAGGCTTCGATTACTGACCTCCCTGATTTAGCCTTGGCCATGGCAAAGAACCTTGCGTCCATGGCCCCCTCCATGTTATGTTTGGAGAGTCTCCCTCGGATCCGCACGCCCTGCCATCTGTACTTCATGCAATCAACCACGCGGGCTGCTATGGTCTGGACGGTTCTGGCTAGCTCCACTTGCTCCTCATTTGTCTCGTTTTCCTGTCGTTGTATGTGCTGGAGTTGTCGTTGTAAGTTCAATTCCTCGGCGTGGCATTGCACTTGCGGCCTATAAAAGCCAGACCGTTGTTGAACCATTCAATTCGTATTGAATCTGATGTTTTCGTTCCTGCCAAAGGGACCACAACTCTACGAGGTAGGTCTTGAAACGATCGAGGGTCAAGAGGGAAGTGTTCAGCTTATAAAAGTCTCTACCTTGATCCGGTTTTCTCCTGAAGGAGAAGATCGCCACACACATCGCATGGTCCAGACCCGAATAGGGGCTACGAGGAAATATCTCTGCTATCTGAAGCGCCCCTTGGATCTCATCCGAGACAAGTATGAGGTCTATCCTGGATTTGGTCACCTTGTCCGTGTCGTTCTTGCGAAAGCAGGTGAAGCTACGGTCAATGGGGAAATGTCTACGGAATGTGTCAAAGAGGCTGAGCCATTGTGAAAGTTCCGCAATCATCCTCTCGTCATTTTCCACATAGAATGGGCAAGGAGCCAGGATTTTCCACCTGTCCAGCCAGCGGTCCGGTGCCGCATTGAAGTTTCATACCAGGATCACAGGGATACCTACCGGTAGCTTGGGTTTGAGAGACTCAAAGAAGGTTTGACGTGCAGCTGGCTTGTTGGGGGCGTATACATTCAGGATACTGACCACCTCGATTTCCAGCATTGCCAGTAGGTAGACCCATCTGCCCTCCTCTCGATCTGCGTCCCAGTTGAGCATTTCTACTTTGGAGTCCGGCGGGAGCCATATGGCCACACCCCCGCTGCCGGGGCGGGGGGCGTGTGATCGGAAGGCTTGGTGGGCCCATATCTCTTTATGTTTGTGGTTGTGGTTAGGGTTGTCCATGAGGTGGGTTTCTTGCAAGCATATAACATCCGACCAAGTATTCCCGTCGACTCCCTTCAACTGGTCCATTATTGCTTGTTTTTTAGTGTATTTTGCAGAGGCGAGACCGTTCACATTTAGCGAACGCAAGTCGAGGTCGGCTTGCCTTTTGCAAAGATTCCAAGTTTTGTCCCTACCATACAAGGCTTCCACCACGTTCGGGCCCCTTGATATTCAACCGTAATGTTAATCACAAAGGCAGCCAGTTTTTCGTATCCAAGAGACCACCTTTCTGCAGTATTCCGCGTCTGAGGATTTTGACTAGGAGGTCCCCGATTTCATTGGCGGACCAGAGGTCTCCCGCCTTTATTTTCAGTAGTTGCAGGTCGTTGAGTCCTTCCTGGTCTAGCCACCGCAACTCGTCGGATTTCAGGTGGTCATAGCGCACGTATGTCTTTGAGTCCTAATCTCTCTAGCCCTTGGGAGAACACCAAGGCCGCGGAGGCCCCTGCCGGGAGCCGGTTATGAATCAACTGGCGGATGTCCATCTTTCCTAGCACCGAATTCCCGGCCCAAGAAGTAAGCGAAAAAAACACCGAGGAGTATCCCTGGAGGGTGACTTCTCCATGCGTGGTGCCCAAGGGGGCTGACAACCCCACCTCCCATGCCCATTCTCTCAGTCGGACCGGTAGTAGGACTATACCTTTTTGCTTGGGAGTCTCGCTGAAAGGTGCAGTCTCCAATAAATGTCGAATTTTTTGCCTATCGACTAGTGAGTTCCGTGTCCGGGGGCTTGGGAGGGGGCGGCTTGTGTGGGGTGGGTGGTTTCGCCGGTTTGGCCATATCCCAGGAGGGCAGCGCCGGACACAGTCCTTCAGCAGCGTCTGGGCCGTCCTGAGGCGGTGTTTCTTTACCGGCCTCTTGTTGCTGCTCTTTTACCGAACTTGTCCCCGTGTCCTCAGACCCCTTTTCTGTGTGTTCTGTGTTTTCTGTATCGTCCTGATGCAGTGTTTCTTTACCAGCTTCTTGTTGCTGCTCCTTTACCGAACCTGTCCTCGTATCCTCAGGCCCCTTCTCTGTATATGTTGTGTTTTCTGTGTTTTCTTTGCTGTTGTTCTGTACCTCATTATCCACTTGTCCCTGTTCTGCTCTTGTCGTCCCCTCGTTGCCCCCTTCCTTGTCCTTTCCCCGTTGTCCCTCCACCTGTTGTCCATTGTTGTTGTTCTGTACCACCCCCTGTCCCTGTTCTTCCCTCGTCCGCCCCACGTCCTCCTTGTCCTCTCCCCGTTGTCCCTCCCCCCGTGGGCCTTCAGCTTGCTGCCCCTTGTCCCGCCACGCTGTTGCGCCTGGGCAGTGGGTGGCCTCTATTTTGCCCGGGCTGTGAGTGGCCGGTGTCCCGTTTGGGCCTACTGCTGTATCTTTCCCCGTGTCTACTGGCCCCGCCTCTGTATCAACGTTAGTGCAGTTCTGTGGAGCTCCACCCCCCCTTTTCTGCTCTTCCCCCGTCGTCCTCCCGGCGCGCCCCTCCTGTTTCTCACCTCGCTGTGCCCCACCTTGCTGCCCACCCCGTTGTACCGCACCTTGCTGCCCCTGGGTCTGCTGCATCCTCTCTTCCCGCTGCCCCTGCATTTGCTGTTCCACCTCCTGTCCTGTTCCTGCATTGGCAGTCTGCTTGGTTCCAGGGTCCGGTGACGCGTGCCCATTTGCAACAGGGATGCAGTCATCTGTACTAGTTGCTGTGTCCTGCCCTGAGGGCGGAGGGTGGAAGCGGGCAGCCACAATACCCCAAAGTCTGTGACAGACCTCTGACCAATTTGCCCCCGCTGGCAGCCCTTTGGTCAGGGCCTTTTGGAGGTTGGCACTAAATTCCAGAAGGGGGATGAGCTCCCGGTATGTGTTGTCCCAGAACTGGTCACTCCCTTCCCCATATCTCAAGTGTAGGTTATCCATCAGCCAGTCTGCCACTTCCTGCAGCCCCACTGTTTGCGTTCCAATCCCCTCCTCACCATGCTTTGTGTTGACAACTCCGTCCTAGTGAAGGGTTCGAAGGACCATATTCTTAGCACGAGCCAGACACAATCGTCATCTTGCAATCTCCTGCCCCCTCGGAGATTCCAGTTTTCGTCATCGAGAGGGTAAGCCAGCACTGCCTTAGGCCAATCGCACCAGGATGATCCCTCATCAGCCGGTACCCATCCGGCAACTAAAGCTGCCCGATGCCAATCGCATCTAATGAAAGATCCCCCAGCCGGTACCCCTCAGACGACCTGATTCAACCCTCTCTCCGTCCTCACAAAGAGTCATCTCGTGCCCTTTACCCTCCCCCTTGAACAGATCCCCCAAAACCCAACAGCAACTCCACTCACCTGTCCCCCCTTCGCCTCCCCAACTCCGTCCTAGTAAAGAGTTCGAAAGACCGTGTCCTCAGCAAGAGCAGACACAATCCTCATCCTGCAATCTCCTGCCCCCTCAGAAATTCCAGTCTCCGTCATCGAGGGAGTGAGCCAGCACTGCCTGAGGCCAATCGCGCCAGAGTGAGCCCTCATCAGCCGGTACCCATCAGATAACCAAAGTTGCCCGACGCCAATCACATCCAATGAAAGTTCCCCTAGCCGGTACCCCTCAGACAGCCCCGATGCAACCCTCTCTCCGTCCTCACAAAGAGTCATCTCGTGCCCTTGCCCTCCATCTTGGACAGATCCCCCAAAACTCAACAGAACCGCCCCATACGAATTTACGAATTTGAAGCGAATTTTAGCCAATTATNCGTGCCCTTGCCCTCCATCTTGGACAGATCCCCCAAAACTCAACAGAACCGCCCCATACGAATTTACGAATTTGAAGCGAATTTTAGCCAATTATTTGGGACCATATGCAAATTACCATCAGATGCTCCAAGTAGTACTTTCGACCAATACTATGAATTTCTCGGTTGATTTATTCGACAAAAAACTGCAATCACTAATCCAGAAGTCCGTTGAAATATAAAGGAGAATCAGTTGAATCTGATGTCCGCCCGAACTTTTGACTTTTATTTCCAGAACCAAGGTTCAGGCTATAGGAAACACAAATAGGAAAAANTAAAGGAGAATCAGTTGAATCTGATGTCCGCCCGAACTTTTGACTTTTATTTCCAGAACCAAGGTTCAGGCTATAGGAAACACAAATAGGAAAAAGAATCTGATGTCCACTCGAACTTTGACTCTGATTTCCGGAACCAGGGTCCAGGAAATCATTGGGACCGTAAGTCAAAAATTTATTAATCAGAAAAACTTATCGTATGAGCATCTAGGACTATGACATAGAAAGGGTACATGGGTAGCACAATTATTGGATTATCATCATTAGGACTATGACATAGAAAGAGTACATGGGTAGCACAATTATTGGATTATCGTCATTATTGAAAATAACAGCTCTGTAGAAGATAGGAACTATGTAGCAAAAAAACACAGAAAATTGCATCGAGCAAGGAAATAGTCAACAAAACTTGTTGATCATCTCAGAAAGAGCAAGATCATGTCAGACTATCAACCTAAGAAGACAAATCAAGAATCATGCAAGAAATCTCTGGTTATTATTAGTAGGAGTTAGTGGGAGATCACTTCAAAATCAACAAATCCTATCCCTTCTTCCTCAAACCACCACTTACCTCTACTTACCTCCGACCCTTCAAACCCTACCCCTGCACCTTTGGGGGAGGAAGAATTCCCTTTCTCCCACTGCTAGCTTTTAGGCTCGAAGCAAACACCAGCACCAAAGGCATAAGCGGTCGTCTTCGATTCCCGCAAAACTTGAAAACAGTGTGGCACCCCCTCGCCAAACCCGCTGACGAGTCGCCACAGGGGATTCAACACCACCATAGCTGTACGCTCACCATACCCTTACCTACGGTTGAGGAAGAGGGAAAGGTATCACCCCCCACGTCATCTCTAGGTAGCATCGCACACGACAACACCCGAAATAGTAACCCATCCAATCGAGCTTTGCTATGCCGCTACTCCCACGTCGTTATTTCATTGCCAGTCATTCATTCCCGTGCCCAGCGATGCCGCGGTTCGCCCCTCAGTCCGCCAAGCAAAAAAACCCTCCGCCATGTGGACGACCAAACCCTATCGTTAATCCGTCGAACAGCAATGCCGTAATCCCTCCCACGACGCTCCCTCCGATCAGCTGTGCTCCATAGCACCACGCGCATCGACGTCGTTATTAGGCACCACACTCCAATCAGTAGCCCAAGGCTAAAACAACGCACGTCAATTGCCATGGCCATCGCCATCAACCACTGCAGGAGTCGCTCCCCTAATCCCGCTGTCGTCTCGCCATATCCCATCGCTGTTCAATTCCTTTCCAATATCGCCGACCGCAGTCGCCATACCCACCCGCTGCCGCTACCCACCAACCTCTCAAGCACCGTGTCGTGTGAACGCGCCTGATCGAACCGGGCGCAGCGCTCCCGGTAGCGCTGCGCCCCCGCCCAGTCTGCTCGCTCACTGCTGCTGCTGCGAAGCAAATCTGATGCTGCTGCGCTGATTGCTGATCTGACTTGGCAGAACCGAATGACCTAGGCAGAGCAGAGCGATTGGGGATGCCGGTCAAGAGCAGGGGAAGAGGGGGGAAGGATAGGGGGTGGGGGTGGAGACATTGGCAGGGAGGTCGGGGAGGTATAACGGAAGTGCTCATCAGGGTTGTGGGTAGATAGTCTAAGAGAGGTTGCAGAGTTAGAAGCATAAGAAAGTTGGTGGGAAGCAAGGGCACAGAGAAGTGATGCAGTGGCAGCCACTTCCATTCAATTTACCATTCCGTTTCCCGCCATCATGTGATCAAGCGTGAATGAGATAACAATTTCAATGGCCTGGTGTGTAAAACTCAGAATTGTAAGAATGGGCCTGGCTGCACTACTCTTGGATCTTGAGAAATCAAGAGTCCGTTCCTCACCGCTGCACTAAGGGCCTCGCCACACAAATGTCTTTTTTTTTGTTTTGTTTGGTTTTTTATGTTTTTTTTTTTGGGAACAAGGCTCCAATCTATTCATGGGGAGCAGCACGTGCTGGGAACCGGGCCCAGCACCCCATATGGAAAATTACAACGAATTTTGAAAATTTGAGATACCGGGGCCATTACCCGGCTTTGGCAAAGAAAAAAATTGAGCTACTTAGGAGAATACAACAATCTTCAGAATTGGACAAGATTCAGAAACCGACTCAGGAGCCCCCCACCAATCCTCTTCACCTCTCTCCGGCAAGACTTGCTGCAACAGAGCCACCATCTCCGTTGCTGTTGTGCCCTATTTCCATCCTACCAGCTAGCCCCCGCACCAGTAGGATATCCCACCATCTACTTCTCCCACTCACCTAAAAGACTCAACCCCCCCAATCCATCCCCTGTATCCCACTCCGGCAAGACTTACTGCAGCAGAGTCACCATCTCCACTGCTGCTGTACCCTATTCCTGTCCTGCCAGCTAGCCCTCTTGCTAGTAGGACGTATAATATCCCACCTTCTCCTTCTCCCACTCACCTCAGTCTCTTAAGAAAACGTCTGAGCAATATGGAAAACATAGAAATAGACCTCGTAGGTCCTACAAATGTTCAAAACCCCTTGAAATCCCTAACAAACCCTTCCAAAGCACTCCAACACTGTCCTACTCCCTGCCGAGCTCTTCCAGGTCTCACACCCCTACATCTTGCTGGGTTACAGGGCAACACAACTCACCCCAGCTCCGACCAACGTCGTCCCAGCAGCAACCCTTAGTTGTCCCGTGGAATGCCCACCCCAAAGCATCCCCAGATCTCTCTACCAGGCCTCATGCTCCTGCGTCAGCAGGTCACAGGGCAACACCCTCGCCATACCAATGTCGAAACTGGAGTTTTCGACATTTTGTCTTCGCTACACAGACTGTCGAAGAAAAAATGTTGAAAACACTTCGACAATCGTCAGAGAGGTGGTTTCCACATGGGTGTCGAACGGCCCGCCTGCAGCGGGTCGAGTTTCAACATCACGGAAACGAGGTTGTGAAGGATGTGCGGATTTCGACATCTATGCCTCAACATCCCATGTCTTCTTCTTCTTCTTTTTTTTTCTTTTTTTTTTTTTTCCGCTTCTCTAACAACGAAACTTCGCTTATCCTGGGTCTTCGACATACGGTGTGGCGAAGGTGGTCTTTGTGTCTAAACGATGAATGTCGAAAATGGTCTAAGACTGACAGTTGTCAAATATTTCACCGACACTGGTGTGGCGAGGCCCTAACTCTTGATGCCGCGTCCTGAATTTCCATTCAAGAGCTGTCAGATTCACTCTCGAAAACATCGAGAGTGAGTCATTGCTGCACTAACTGTGGAAAAGTGCTCTTGGTCTGGCCCTTCAAGAGGTGTCAGAAACGGCCCATCGGACAAGCTCTTGAAACTTCCACAGTTCCCGCCTGCAGGGGCGTTCTTTTCACACGAGGCCAACCGGACCCTTCCTGCGGTTTGCAAATTCGAGAGTTGGCCTCCAGTCTCAGTGGACAAATCGTTGCTGCCCTGTCGTGCAGTGTCTTTTCAGTTTCTCTATCTTCTATCCGACAGTCAAGAATGCTCACGAGAGTCGAGAGTCCAGAGTAAGTGCAACGACAGCACTTGATGCCAATCGAGGAGTCTGACAGCGCTAGACGTACTCTTGAAATTTTTCATGTGTCTAGCGTAGTGCAGCAAGGCCCAATGTACCGCTTCGTCCGAAGAACACTCGGAGGAACAAACGCTACAGACCTTCTACCTCAACGGCTCAGTCTGAGTCGAAGCGCACGCTACGAGTAACTTAACTACCTTCTACTACTTGTATCTACTCCTCGTTCCTGATCTACTTTTCACTGTCACTGGAAAGCATCAGTATTTCCCGCCTAGCAACTTGAAAGATATATACCGCAGGAAACCATCGCGTGAACGATGTTTCCTTGTGAGAAACATTTAATACACTCCTCTCACCTCACATATCTTTTAGGAATTAATTTGTCAATATGGATACGAATAAGCAAGCGGTGTTCTGCCATGTTCCATGACATGACATGGCAGAACGCCGCTTGCTTATTCGTATCCATATTGAAAAATTAATTCTGACATCGGAGTAGCAGTACACAGTGTACCGTCCTCCCACTGCAGACTCATGCAAAAAACATTCACTGAATCAAGCCATCTACCTTGGAGGTTGTTTGGTGTATTCAGGGCCTACTCACACTGGACGCAAATACCACAAAAAATTATCACATTTGCTACAGCTTTTGTGATATTTGCGTGTGCTGCTGGTCACACCTAACCGCCTGTGCCATATGGGACACGACCGCAACTTTCTGCATGTCAGAATTTGTGGTCTTTTTTTTTTTTTTTTTTTTTTTT
>BFEA01000160.1:2117878-2129234 GCA_003427395.1 Chara braunii | reverse complement strand
GGATGGGTGGTGACGCTGACAATAACAGCACCGACAATATTGACAACAACGATTACGATGGCTATGGCTGGGATGACATGGACGATATGAGGATCAACTGCGGCTGCAGGGGGATGATCAGAGTTGTTGGTTGGTCTTATACACATCTAGATGTGTATAAGAGACAGGGTAAGGCATCACCACTTTTTTTTTTTTTTTTTTTTTTTTAAGAACAGCCAAGCAGAGGCTAGGGGTGCTGGTAAGTGCAGACATCGCTAGCATCGCCGGGGAGGCTCCACCTATTGGTGGCGAGCAGCACCTGCTGGAAATCGGGTCCAGCGTCCGTGAACATTGAACTTGTTCATGTGACCAATCATGCAGTTGTGACAACAGCAAGCTACCAGGCTTACCTATTCTGAATGAAGTTCGGCAAGTAGAGGTACGCAGTGGCCTGAGCAGCATGTCTATCCAGCGGCCTAACTCAGTTGGTAAGGCATGCAAGTGGCATTCAGGAGGTTGTGGGTTCAATCCCCATTGGCCTCATGTACCTTCCTGGGCATGCTTGGCACCCGCCACCTAGAGATAGACCGCTGGATCCCCTGATCGGCATTGAGCAGAGTCTGCTGATGTCTGAGGGGAGGCACAGGGATTGGTCCTGTTGGCATGGTTCCTGATGCTACCGGCTGTCCCCTAGCCAGTATCGCCCACCTGCAGGTCGGGAGCAGCCCCCGCATGTTCTCTCGTGAATACGGTTCTGGCTGCTACGGGTTCCCCGTATGCCTACAATTAGGAATTTAGGAGTAGTGTTTGGTAGGTAGTGTGAGGTGAAATTTAGAGAAGAACATAGCTTTAAAAAAAAAAAAAAAACAATCAACGTGGTAGAGACTCGCCAGCACTTCCTTCGTTCCTGCCTCTGGCAATCCTCATGAGCGATGATATGATATAATACCTGTCTCTTATACACATCTAGATGTGTATAAGAGACAGGACTAACACAATAATCTGTGTTGCTAACCTACCTTACAGCCTATGGTAAGTAATGGAATGGTCCCGTATCATGACTGCAGCTAGAGGAGGCAGCCTGCATTTGTGACACCAACAGGCTATCGGGCTCATCTACAAACGAGAATTTTGGCATCTAGAACTACAGAACCTTCTGAGCTAGTCGCCCACATGCCAGCCTGTGGTGAGTGTCAGAATTTGCATTATTGTGCAAGTCACACACCAAGAGAGATTGTTTTTTGTTTTTTTCCCCCTAATTCAGCACGTGTGAAAGAGAAAAAAACAAAAGTGAAATGGGCCCTCCCCACAGACACTTGGCAGTAACTGTTGATGTATACTGTTGGGATGTAGTCTCGGTACATCCAAATTCTGTGCCTTGTGATTACATAGTGTTCACCCTCCTTTTGCTGCAAGCATAAACGCTCCTTGGCGTTACATCCCAAGGGCCTCGCCATGGCTCTGCCCGTGTGCCTTCCGCGTTGTATCCAACCTTATTTTGACTTCATTTTCCCATAAACTCTTGGGAAAGCAAAAATGCATTTGTGCTCACCTCTTGAGGTGGATGCAAAATGCGTACCCCGCGGCCAGGCAGGCTGGAGGATTTGTGTACCCATTTGTGTCATTTGCGTACCTGCGCCGGCTGTGTGACCTCGTACTATCGCAGAATCTGCGATTCTTGTGAATTTTGCTACCAGTGTGAGTAGCAAAATTCACCGCTCACCGTCGGTTTCTCTTGTGATGTTTACAGGTGGGGCACTGAGGACCAGCCGACGGTGAACGGTGAACCGACCTTCTCGACGCCCGGTGAGCGGCAATCAGGACGAGCCGACGTGTTTGGGAGCGGATCCCTGTAGCCGCATCGAGGTCTTTGTCGCTTGCGCCAGGTATCTTCTTCGGTTCCGATCTTCGATATCACCCTGTTTCCGATCTGTCCAGTACGCCCGGTTCCCAGCACGTGCTGTTCGCCATGAATAGACTGCAGCTGTCTCTCAAAAAAAAAAAAGCCAAGATGGATTGGGTGCCTGTGTGTTCAGTTCCACAGGTTGCGGGTTCAAGCGTTGCCATGCCCAGTGGGGCACCTGTGGCGCATGCTGCAGGCCAGGCGTTAGACCTCAAAATACACCTGTTCTTCGGGGATGCAGGTGGCAGGTTCGATCCCTGGCATGCCCGAGTGGATGCCTAGGGGCAGGCTGCTGGTTCCCTGTCCAAGTCTAGATGGATGGTGTTGCGCTGGCATGGTTTTGGCACACGCGACAGTGAAATACCGCCCCAGTGCTTACAAGATTTTGTATCCTCCTTTTGCAGGACCCGTTAAAAAAAAAAAAAAAAAAAAAAAAAAAGGACCCGTTTCCCAGCAGGTGATGCTCCCCACCAATAGATGGAGCCTCTCCCCAGGTGCTAGCGGTGTCTGCTCTTATCAGCACCACTAACACTGGTGGGGGCGTTTTTCAAAAAAAAAAAAAAAAAAAAAAGATTTGCTCTTTTATTTATTTATTCATTCAATTTTGGAAGACTATTGGAGAAAATGGGAATAATGCAAGGATCTGAGCCCTCGGCATACCCGTATGGGGCCCTTCCTGCAAGCAACGTGGCCGCCATAAGTGAAGGTGGGGGCCGTATCTCAAAGAGGCCTGAATATTGCAAAATTTGCCAGCTCTGGTGGGTGCCAGAGAGTTATCACGCGTCAGTTGGTTACGTTCGCCCTGCTCGCAGATCTTATGATCTATCGGTGTGAAGAAGCGGGGCAGCGGTCGATACATAGCATACACGGCGCGGCAGGGAATTCGGGAGATATCATGGCGTCGACCGAAGATCTACAACTGTGGGCGGATACATGGTTGGCCGAGCTGGAGGACGGGGAGCTTCAGATGCAGGAGATATTACGGGCGATGTCATGTCCATCAAATCACCCATTACAGGGCCAAGGGGGTGAACCTCTAATGGCTGATTGGATGGAGGATAAGATCCAGCAGTTGCTGGAAATTATCTGGGCTTTTGAGGAGGGGCCGGATCCGGGGTTTGATGACTTCATCGATTGGGAGCGGGAGCATGGGATCGTGTGCAGATGCTACGATCTCCTTCGGGAAGGGCAAGCACTCTCTGACAGCTATTGTGTCAACAACAGTGAGGGGGATACGGCAACATCGACAATATCGACAGTGAAGACAGGAGAGAATGTCAGCGACATCGTGGTCAACGGTGATAAGATAGTGGAGCAAGTGAGTGCCAATATTGGTAGCGACAACAATATGATCGGGGACGATACAACGACGGGTAGTGAAGAAGAGGGCGACAGCTGCGTTGGCAACAACAATGACAACAACGACATTAACGACAACACCTATATCAACAAGATCAACAGAGTCAACATTTGCAACGACAACAACAGCAACAGAAGCGACAGTTGTAACAACAACGACGATAACATCGACAACAACAACAACGACAAGATCAACAACAACAACAACAACAACAACAACAACAACAACAATCATTTCAAGAATAGCATTTACAGGGTCCTTGGTGCCAAAGGGATTGACAACAACAACGGTGCTGTTGGGATGGGTGGTGATGCTGACAATAACAGCACGGCCAATATTGACGACAACGATAACGATGGCTATGGCTGGGATGACATGGACGATATGAGGATCAACTGCGGCTGCAGGGGGATGATCAGAGTTGTTGGTTGGCAGCGGATGGGCGTGGGTTAGCTGGTGGAGATTGGTCTTGCCCGGCCCGCAATACCAATTAGGACGGGCAGTTAATCCCCTCTTAGGAGAGCAATTAATCCCTGTCTTGTTTAGGTTTTTCCTGTCATCCATGTCTTGTGTCTAATGATTACGTACGGTTGGAAGAGCAGTTAATCCCCTCTTAGGAGGGCAATGGATGTTGCTCATCACTACACATCGGATGAAGTACATACACTATCAATCATCACAAACTTTTTTTTTTTTTTTAAAGACAACACCTTATGGCTACCGCTAGGAGTGATGATCAGTGCATACACTCCTACCGGCTCCATTAGGGACTCCATTCTATTGGTAGGGAGCTGCACCTGCTGGAAACCGGGTCCAGCGTCCCTTAACATACAAAGTTCAGGAATTGTGACTGATAATGCTGGGAACTGGGCCCAGCGTCTCTTGTACCTCTTCACCCTCATCTGAGTGGCGCCAAATCATTCAGATAAGCCCTGGTACCAAAATGCGACAAAGATACTAATATGCAGTGATGATTCATGCAAGAGTTGAGCTAACAAAATACCATTTTACCCTAACCTTCTGCATGAGGGCTCAGTAGACAACATGACCTTTTCTAGCAGTATGACTCTTCCTCTACTCCCCTTTTCCCTTTCAATCATAGCCATACCAACTTAAGGGGACCAGGGATAATGGGTGGGGGGGGAAGGGGTCTGGAAACTCTGAAGGAGGGCGCAGAGGGACTGATGGGTCCACACTAGTCCAATCATGAAATAACAGGCGGAAATCTTTTGGCGCTTCCTCGTTTTGTCCTGCCTTTATTCCTCTCTTACCCTCCCCAACTCTGATTTGTCCAATCTTCCCTCCCTGGGGTCCCCCAAGCCAAGCGCCACTGAATTGTTCAATGTGCTGTAGGATTTCTTTTTTAGAAGATAAGAATTGGATTTTTTCTTTTACAATATTCCATTGATTTGTGATGTCTGTCTGCACTTGTAGCTTGATTGTCTCTATTATTTCGGGGTCATCAATCCTTGCTCCTTCCATCTCGAAAGTGCAACGCCGGTTCCAGAGAGCCCAGAGAATGGCTCTTCTTCCAATTTTAAATAGGTTGTGGGAAAAGTCATCTAGCGGGGCCGGGGACCATGCCTCACAGACTAGGGCCTCCAGTCCCATGACCAAGGCTGCTGAGTATTGAGGGAGGTCCAGATCCTATCCCACCAGCGCCATAACCACACCGCTCCTGGACATTGCAGGAAGATGTGCTCTACCGTTTTCGGGATTCTTCTACTAGGAAATGATGAGATACATAGTTTGCACCATGGGTGGGCTAGACCTTTTTTTTCCAGTGATGTTCGGTCTATAATCCAGTCCTTCTTGGGAAGGCAACGATGATCTATTTCCCATTGGAGAGAGGCAATCTTTGTTGGCCTGATTTTGATTGTTTTGAACCACTTGATTTTCCTGATATCCTCCTTACTCACATTCAGGTGCTTCATCCATCTACTTTCAACCCGGTTTCTCAGGTTTACTTTAGGTCTCAGCAATCTATAGGTTGATTTGACTGTTAGTGAGTGTAAGGAGACCATACCCTTCCTGTTGCTCCTTCCTGACACTGTCCATGTCCAGTAGGTTGGGTCAAAAGCCAGTTTATTGATAGGGCACGAAGGTTTGAAGGCGATCCAATTGTCCTTATGCTTCAGAACTCTGATCCTGAATACTTGTTTCTTTTCTACCCATCTGGTTTCCTTAGTAAGATATTGTTTTATCTGATAGTTCTGGTTAATTGAGAAGATTGAAAGTAAAGTTAGTTCCTCGTTGTTTACCAATACCACATTTCCTATTTGTTGGGGGTTACCCTGGATACCCACCCAATCACTTTCTTTGAGTTGAGGACCCTTTCTTAGAAGTCGTAACCATGCTATCGGTATGGCTTCAGTAATTGTTTCTAAAGCACTTGCTGATCCCCTACAATATCTTAGCCTCGGTAAGAGATTAGAGAGTTGGTGCCAGTCTTTTGTTTCTGGACACCTGATGTCCGCTACTCTTAAGATCCCGTTTTTTACCCAACCCTTCCAGGGGGAGTCTGAGCAGTGGAACATCCTGCCTTGTGTGTCAGTAATCCGCCTGTTGTTGAAAAGGGGTTGTTTGCAGACTTCCTCCCATCTGGTTGGAGCAATTTTGTCCGGTAAGGGTAGTTTACGCCATATTTTGAGGAAATCTGTCCAAAAGGGGTCATTTCTTATGTCCCTCCTAGTGGCTTGCCGATAAGAATCTATTAGCTGATCAGCATGTTGTACTCTTCCCGTAGGGATGGGCCAGTAACAATTTTCTAACCATGTTAGTGGATCAATTTCTCTGCGTACTTCGGGAGCTAATCTCGCAATCTGTTCTCCAGCTAAGGCTATCCAGGGGGACTCGGGGTTAAAAAGTAACCTTTTAATCCATTGGATAGAGAGGGTCATGACTTGGGTAGAGGGGTCTAGTAAACCTAGTCCTCCTTTTGTCTTGGGTTGGATCACTGCCTGCCATGCTACTCTGCTTAATACATTTTTATGCTCGTGATTTCCTCTTCACAGATAAGCTGTTATTTGTCTTTGAAGAGGTTTAAGTGCTGATTTTTGTAATGCCCATACCGCGAATTTGTACCAAATTGATGCCAAGATGACATTGTTTATGATCAACGATCGCCCTAAAATTGAGGTCCGTTTGTCCTTCCATAATTCCAGTTTAGCAAGAGCAGATTTACCTATCCATTCATCATTCTCAGTTGGTTTACCTACTGCAGAAAGTGAAATGCCCAAGACCCTGATAGGATTTTTTGTTGGGACCCAGTTAATCCTTGGGAGTTCTGGAGGCCTCACACCCTGATGGTGTATCCACCATCCTTGTGTTTTTGTGCCCCAGTTGATTCTCATGTCTGAGAGGGCACAAAATTTGTTCATTAGTTTCTTAATCTCAGTCAAATTCTCTTGTGCGGCTTCTACCATCAGGGAGAGGTCGTCTGCAAATAGAGAGCAAATTGGTATGGCTTCTTCTGGAAGGTGGCTGACCTGAATTTTTTTGATGTCCTTGTTGTATCTCAAGTTTGCCCCTATGGCCTCCATCATAATGACGAAGAGGAATGGGGCAATTGGATCTCCTTGTCTTACTGACCGTTCCAAATCAATTGGTGGGGCTAGGTTACCATTTATCATTACTCTTGTTGTAGCGTTTGAGTGTAGGATGTCAATCCATTTGCGAAATTTGGGTCCAAAGTTTAATTTTTCTAGACATTTTCCTAAAAAAARATAGTCTACATGATCATATGCTTTGTCAAAATCTATAAAAATAAAAGTTGCGTTGTGTTTGAATTGCCTAGATAGTTTGACCAGTTCATTTACTAGTAGGATATTATCTTGAATGTTTCTACCTTCGATAAAACCGGTTTGAGTTGGGTGAATTATATCCTTGATGACTTTCATCATACGATTTGCAAGTGTTTTTGCTGCCAGCTTATAGACTACTGTGAGGAGGGTATTGGCCTGTAATTACGGATGTTTGTTTTATCTCCCTTTTTGTATAGTAGGGTGAGAACTCCTTGACCAAATATTTCCCCCATAGTGCCAGTGTCCCAGACTGCATGGTAAAAGTCCATCAGGTCTTGGGCTAAAAATTCCTACATGATTTCCCAGAATTCTTTTGGAAGACCATCAATCCCTGGGGTTTTATCTTCTTCCATCATCATCAGGGCCGACCAGATTTCTTCCTTTGTGAGGGAGGTATCTAGCATTTCCTTCTGTTGATCACATAAGGCTTTAGTTAGTGGTTTCAGGAATTCTTCTATCTCTTTAGCCCTGTGCTCTCTCGGCTGTTTGCATTCTGATGTGAAGAGCGATTTGTAGAAGTCCCTAGCTACTTTTGTGCATTCTGCCGTAGAAGTTACTAATGAGAATTGGTCCCCTTGGGGGTCCAGGAAACCCTCGATGATTGTGCGACCCGTCCTTGTTTTTGCTATGGCAAAAATTTCGCATCCATAATGCCTTCTGTATTATATCCTTTTAGCTTGCCTCTGATTCTGATCCCTTGCCAGCGATGTTCCATAAAGGATGGTAGTTTGGTTTGAAGGTTGTTGATTTTTTGAGAAATTTCAGTTTTCTTGATTTCGTAGAAAAGTTCTTCTTGTTGTTGTTGGAGTTGTTGAAGTTGTTTTTGTAAGTCAAATTCCTCTCTGTGTCGTTGCATAGCAAGCAGTTTTGAATATTCATTGCATTTATGGCCCAAGAACAATAGGCCGTTGTTGAACCAGTTTATATCATCCTTGATTTGTTCTTTCTGCTCTCTCCAGAAAGACCAAACATCCTGGAGATATAATTTGAAACTGTCTATGTGTAGTAGAGATGTATTGAGTTTATAGAAACCCTTTCCTTGGTCAGGTTTCTTTCTGAAGGATTGTAATACCACAGTCATGGCGTGGTCTAAACCAGGGAAGATACTTGGAGGGAAGATCTCGGCAACCAGGAGAGCTCCCTCTAGTTCCTCTGATAAAAGTATTAGGTCTATCCTCGACTTAGATGCTTTCGTAGTTTGACTTTTCTTGAAATATGTGTATGCTCGTTTGGTAGGGCTGAGGCGTCTGTATGCATCAAATAGGTTGAGCGATTGGCATGTTCTTTCAATAATTTCCTCATCCTTTTCAATGTATGAAGGACAGGGGGAGGGGATCTGCCAACGGTCCAAGTGTCTATTTGGGGCTGCATTGAAATCACCAGTCATCACCACTGGAATACCTACGGGGAGACGTCCTTTTAGGGGTTCAAAGAATCTAGCCCTTTCGCTTACTTCATTAGGAGCGTACACACATAGAATTGTTACCACTTCAATTTCCAGCATCGCCAAGAGGATGATCCATCTCCCTTCCTCCTTATCTACTTCCCAGTAGAGCGGGTTGATTGACGATTGTATAATCAAATGATTTCCATGTTCAGGGACGCTGGACCCCTTTTCCAGCAGGTGCCGCTGAAGTGGAAAAGATTCAGCAATTTTAGAGCACCGGTTGGAAATGCGCATTGTGGTATGAGGTTGAGGTTCAAATCCGCAGCCTCACGCATGGACACCGGCAGGGCGTTTGCTACACCGCAGTAACCCAGACTGACAACTGGCTAACATCACCCTGTGCTAACAGACCCAATAGGATACAAACAACACTTCAATAGATCTGATCACTCATACAAACTCTTTTCAGAATGTTCAGGGACGCTGGACCCGCTTTCCAGCAGGTGCTGCTCCCCACCAATAGATGGAGCCTCCCCGGGAGTGCTAGCGGTGTCTGCTCTTACCAGCACCCCTAGCACCCGCTCGGGCTGTTCTGAGTTAAAAAAAAAAAAAAGAAAAAAAAAAAAAAGAATGACGCACAGCTGGACACACACCCCTTGGGCTGACGCATGGTAAGCTATTACAGACACTGCCTGCGCACCACCCAGGGGACTGCCCATGGTGTTGTATGTTGGGTCCTGGCCTATGAGGGGTTTGCCTGATGCAGTTAGCAGTCTAATGAGGATGCAGGTACCGGTGTGTGGTTAGACTGCTCATGTGTGTTGGTTACCTTAGGCTCTGCTTTGTGGGGGGCAAGGACCTGAGGTGGGATGGGGTCCCGTTTGGGGGGAGGGTTGGCTTGGGACAAGCTCTGCTGGAGGATATCGGTGGGGAACCTACAGTAGGGGATTGTCTTAAACCACCGCTCCCCCCCGCAGCCTAAAGTAGGGGGGACCGGTAGGGCGAATTTTGGAACAGACGGCTGACCTACCGGTAGCAGGGACTGCCACGACCTGTGGAGGGGTCTGAAATGCGCCAGTATGTACAGCGCCCGTAAAAGAAGGAAGTTTTTTTTTTTTTTTTTGAGAAGCATAAAAAAAAAGAAAAAAAAAGAGCGCTTCTCAAAAAAAGAAACATTTCGAAGTGGCGGCCCGCTGTTTCAGCAACGTATGGCGGCTTTCCAAGTTGGTGCCAGTCAGTTCAAAAACCTACAACGAGCACAAAAGAAAAACAATATGCCCATGCATCTTTCCATTTTCTAGCAAATGATTCAGGGCCTCGCTGCACTACTCTCCAAATGTGCAAAACAAGAGTGAATCTTCCGCAAGAATATGGAGAGATACACGGCCATGATTTTTGTTTTTAGTGCATGTAGAGAGTAGTGCAGCAGGCCCTTTCGTTTGCTACTTCGTCTGACATCCCGCCGTTCCCGCCGTGGCTGCGGGTGCCACAGCGTTTCGGGTCTCGACATGCACAGTAGACAAACCTCATGCCGGTGTATCTGTCCATGTTCTAGCGGAGGATTCACTCTCGTTTTGCCCATGCCGGGATGATTTTCTCTTGTTTTTTTTTTTGAGAAAACTACGGCGCAGTCAGGGTTACAGTTTGTAATTGCATTTGGAACTGCGTTTTAGCTAACTGCCTCGCTTCATTCAGTTCCAGACAAACACTGTAGCATCCTGTATAGGACCGCAATCACAGCATAAGGGATGTTTTTTTTTTTTTTTTGAAATAACTCCGCGGGTGACCGCTGCACAGTTTCGAATTCGCAGGAATAACAGTCCACTGCAAGTTTGGGCAAGGCCCAGTTCGAAAAATTGTGGATGGGAAACTTGTGTTGGATGATTGGCTATTGAGTGAGGTTTAAGTACCTGGGCACTCGGTCCTATTTCCGCAGTAGGAAGGCAGTAGTTGGTGGTAGGGGTTGGAGGGAGCGTTACAGGAACGAGAGGACTATGCTCCAATGCCCCGCGTTAGGGGCATCCCGGGTTGTTTCAGCACTGAGGCTAGCTCTCAGCATAAGGCCCAGGTGCTCTGAGTCTTTGATGGTTAACGCTAGAGGCATATTGGTTTGTTCCGGGGCTGGTCCCCGCGGGACTACATCCCGTAACCGAAACTGGGTAATGCTCCCAGACTTTTGGTTGCTCCGGGTAGACTGTGAGGACCCCGGCCTCAAAAGGTTTATTGGAATATATGAAAGGAAGTTGTTTTGGAGAAAAAAAAAAAAGAAAAAAAAAAAAAAGAAACTGCAAGAAAAACAGTAGACTATGCGTTCGACGGCCTACCTGGGCTGGCAAAAACGGGAGGTGGCCTAGGCTAGTGGTACCTCCCTTTTTCCCGTGGCCTGGCCTGGGAGCAGGTACGGGTAGCAGGCCCTCCCGTTTTTTTGTTTTTTTTTCCCCCGTTTTTGGCTTCTGGCGGGACTCAGCTCGGGCGGGTAGCGGTGGACTGCTTTTCGCATGGTGGCCATAGTTCTCGAAACTGCGCGGCAACAGTCGTTCGTTCAGGGGCCGTGCTCCCACCTTGCAGAGAGGGAGAGAGAGAGTACAGCGGTTGGTATAGAACTTGTCCCGTTTACAACCCCGGCATGTTGGGGGGGGGGCGCGCGCACGCGCACACACACACACACACACACACACACACACACAGAAAGAGAGAGAGTTTTCCAGCCGTGCACGCAGAGAGAGAGAGTGGCTACGTCCATCAATAGGATGAGCAAAATCAGAATGAATCTTCCGCCAGAACATGGATATATACATTCATTTGCATTCCAGCCATGCGCGCAGAGAGATTGAGAGAGGCTACTTCGATCGTCACGATGAGCAAAATCGGAATGAATCTTGGGCTAGAACATGCAAATATACATTGCCACTTTTTTTTTTTTT